>ML795710.1:471255-485212 GCA_009831015.1 Picea engelmannii | reverse complement strand
GGTTGTATTTGTTTATTTTTATTTTAAATTGGAGTATGATTCTTTTTAAACTTATTTTTTTTTTAAATTTTGTTTTTTTAAAATTCTATTCTTTTTTAAAAACTCTCCTTTTCAGTTATTTTAGTTTATTTATTTTTTTTACAATTTTTATTAAGTTGGTAACTATGTTAATATTGAAAAATTCAAATTTGAATACTTTATTGATTTAAATAACTAACCAACTTCCACATCATAATTCTCCCTTCTAACCAAAATCTCAGGTCATCTTCCTTTACCCCCAAATCTATCTCACTTCCGGTGGTCTTCCTTTCCCCCGACCCCTCCTCTCGCTATTAAAGTCTCACTTCCGGTCCTCTTCCTCTGCTCCCCTTCCCTCCCTTTATTTAAAATATTGACCTTCTCCTTGTTTTTCTCTTCCTCTTATCTCCACATTTCAGTCTCTCTTCCCAATAATTAATGTCACCTAATTTATAATTTATCATTTACCCAATCATCTTAATAATTTAATTTATAACTTTATTATTTAACCTTAGGTCATCTCCTTGATTTATTATTTAACCTTATCTCCGCTATTATCTCTCCTCCCCGTCTTTAATCATTTTGTTATCTGATCTCCTTCAATCCAATTTAATTTAATTTATAATTTTACTTAATCCTCTTAATAAGTTTTTATTATTTACCCAATTTTGATCTCCTTCAATCCAATTTAATTTAATTTAATTTATAATTTTACTTAATCCTTTTAATAAGTTTTTATTATTTACCCAATTTTCAATGTCTTTAATTTAATATTTAATTTAATATTCTGGTATTAACATACTTTTTTGTTTTCTCAACCCTTTAAATTATGCTTGAGAGCATACTCTTTTCTAATTATACAACTTATCTTGTCCTTGAAGATGGGTGGAGTGTCCATTAAAAATTTTGGACGTTTCAAAAACTATCTATACAATTAAACTCCATAATTATTATACAACAATTATGACAAACTATCTATACAATTAAACTCCATAATTATTATACAACAATTATGACAAACTATCTATACAATTAAACTCCAGAATTATTATACAACAACAATGACAAACTATGAAAACATAAAGTTTAAATTTTAACCATCTTTGAAAAATTGTCCTATTCGTTTCGAGGTCACTATTCTCATTAAATTGGTAACTATGTTAATATTAAAAAATTCAAATTTAAATCCTTTGTTGATTTAATTGAGCCAACCAATTTCCACATAAAATTAAGTTTTTATCAAGTGGATGGATACATAGTTATCTATATTGACATGGTTGTAGCCACAAATGTGATCAATAAATAAATTTTATGTGTCTATATTGAGGTTGTTAAGGGTAACGATTTTTTTCTACAATAAATTGATCTTCCTATTCTTACGTATCATCCATATCTGATGAAAATGGACAACTCCAATGATAATATATCCTCCACAAAAAATGGTTGGGTATTACTATTTTATGACAAATTAAATTGATAAGTAATAACTAAATCAAGTGACTTAAGAAAGGTATTCTATAAGTCTTAAAAAAAAGGTTTTTACCAAATCAACATCTTGTCTATTACATCTAATGAACATGATGGATAAGCTTACTAATAATCATTATGAAAACAACCTCATATTTATTAGAACAACTCATATACGAGACTTAGAAAAAGATATCAGTAAGTCTACTTTCAAATCCTTGAAAGCAAGTTCCACAAAGGTGATGATTCATAAGACTACTAAGAGATATGAGAAATTAGAGGGCATTTACAAAAAATGGTTGATATTTTTATTCGATTAAAAATAGTTTTTAATTGATTTTACTAGATATGGTATTGCACCTCCTGATTTGCAATTATGAAAAGTCAATGAAGAAAATGTGGCAGGGTTGGTTATGTTTCATGTCCTAAATTTATTAATAACAATTATAGAGTCTATCCTAATGCCTTTTATTCACAAATTTATCAAACAACCGATTCAATTTGCACATGAAAATAAGTAGAAATTGAAGTTATAAATTTCTATATATTGGATGGGAAACATACCATTTATGCATAGAAGGAAATCTTAAGGCAAAAAAATAAATATCATTTAGTTTAATCTAGATTCCAGTACCATAAAGATTATATGCATCAATCTAATGTGCCACAAAACATTATTACAAAAATACAAAGACAACAAAATATTTCCAACAAAGAATTAGCTGACACCCATTTTATTGATCACGTCACGAAAGCAAGGGAGAAATGGCTATGCAGTAACAGGCTAGGCAACCTAGGGAAGGGACAATGCCATTTTTGAATTAAAGGATCAAATTTGGAAAAATCTACCCTAGGATCACGTGGTCAGTGTGCTCATGCCATGCTTGCCCAAACATGTTTGTAGGAGCTTACCGCACTCAATTCTATATTTTGGTTTGGTTTTTTATTCCCTGGGACCATTTCGTCATGTGTCCTTGAGACACTTGACCTAAATGTACTCGACAACACACGATGCAAGCCATGCATCAAAAAAATGCAACATTAGTGGCAACACTTCTATTTCAATGGTTCCATCTTCCTCATGTCATCAATGAGGTTAAACACATGTCCTATCAAGCCTCAACCCACAGATCCAAAAGGTTGTAAGGGTTTTTGACTCCTGTATCATGGGATTTTGCGAATACTAGAATCTTTGTTTGATTTATAGTAAGGACTAGATTTAACCTATTGGAAATATAGGTAACACCAAGACTTTTTATGACCCTTTAGTGACCTTTTCACTCTCAAAAACACACCCACAAACACAATTTGTAGATTGTTCAGTTTTTATGATTCCTCTTGTGCAAATATTAACAATTTGTAGACTCAAGTTTTTATGAGCCACACTCCTTACATGAGTGGGTATAAGTAAGAATGTGGTAAGAAGTGAGGGGACCAATATAATTTGGGGTTACCCACTTTACCTACCAAAAATATGGGGTTTCCAAGACAAACCACAAGGCAAGAAGACCAAACACTAAACAAAACACAAGGAAAACACCATGTTGAATGAGAATAAAAAAACAAAGGTGAACAACAAGGAGGAGGTAACATGAGAATTTAAAGGAGTGCTTGGTAAAAAGACAACAAAATTGTCAAATAAGGAGAGGTCTTGGTTACCACTTAACGTTTTTGACATGACTTTCAATTCCAAATTGGCAATCCCATCCCTGCACAAGGAAGAAGTGAAGAGAGCAAAAAAATTGGAATTTTTCACTTCCTTTAGATGAGTAGCATGGAATAAACAAGCCACCATCCTTACACCTACTAAAAATATGGGGTTGTAAAGATAATTCAATAGGAAAGTGATCCAAGTGGATATTGGTGGCCACCCACCTATTCCAACCGGCTCCTCGTGTCCGTTTTTTGTTCAACACATTCTTCTGTACTGCTTTGTAATTGTGGGTTCTACACTTCTGGGGCTGTCTGAATCCCCACACATCCTCTAGGTGGATACGGGTGGCTTCTCACCTAATCCAACTGGCTTATTTTGTATGTTTTCATGTCATCACATCTTGTTGTACTTCTAGGGACGTTTTGGGGCCCTAAACGTTGCTTTTTGGCTCGCCACAGTCAAACTATAGACGTAGTCAGAGTTTGATGGTAGAATGTGTAGTTCTATGAAAGAAATTTCCAACAGGCTATCACGTGCCTAAAATGGAGGTCGCATGCAAAAGTTACGACCCTGGGAAGTTGAGGTACCAAATTACACCAACTTACCCACAGGGCCCACATGACTTTTGGCGTTTCACCTTCTAGGGTTAAGTTTTTGGATGTCTAGGGTTTTCACATTCATGAGTAATATCAAAAAGGCCTCTAGAGCCTCATTGTAATCCATTCTGCTCAGACGGATGCGCGTAGTAGCCACATATCTTCTTAGAGATAGCTACCACCATTCGAGCAAGTGTTTCAGTTCTGCAGTTTTACAGTTTCAACCTATTTCATTATTTAATAGAATATATTGTTCACTGGATATTTGTGTTATTATTCATATCTCTGTGTTTATTGTATTCAATCTATTAATCAGTTCATTCCGCTCTCCGTGTTTATTGAGACACTCTCCGATACTTTTCGGAAATACCCCACCTATGACAAGGAAATGTATTCCATTGTACAAGCCCATCGTCAATGGAAACATTACATTTTGGGGAAAGAGATGATCATACACACTGATCACAAGCCTCTGTAATTCATATAGACACAAGGGAAATTGCAGAACAACCGCCATCAGAAGTGGTCCACCTACCTGTAGCAATTCCATCTCAACATCAAGTATAAGACATGTATCTCCAATCGTGTCATTGACCACCTCAGTCACCCTCCTGTGGCTGCACTCACCACTGTGCTCCATTCCTGTGGACATGAAGCATCTGAGTGGCCCCAACTTTATCATCAAGATTCAGACTTGGCCACCACATATCATCTCTTGGGTACATGCACAATTTCCATTGATTTTCACATTCAGGACACACTCTTATGCCACCTAGGCCATCTTTGTGTTCCTACAAGCGAGCGTGAAAAGATGATTTGGGAAGCCCACTACAGTTGGGTGGCATGACATTTTGGCATAGATAAAACTGTGGTCATTCTTCAGAAACATTTTTATTGGCCAAAAATTCGACAGGACGTCAGCAAGTATATCATATCTTGCACTACCTATGCCATTGCCAAGCCAACCATCAAGAAGCAAGGATTATACACCCCTCTTTCTATTCCCGAGAAACCTTGGGAATCCATCTCAATGGATTACATGTCTGGCTTGTCGTCCACCAATCAAGGAAATGACTGCATGTTTTTGGTCATTGATTGGTTTTCGAAGATGGCCATCCTCACAGCCTATAAGAATAATGTCACAGTGATAGATACTGCCAAGGTCCACTTTGGGATACCACATACCATCATCTCCGACCGAGACAACGTGTTCCTCGACACCTTTTAGTCGAGTCTCTGGTCTCTGTTGGACACCAAGCTCATAAAATCCACTGCTTTCCACCCCCAAACCAATGGCCAAAAAGAGGTCGTCAATCGAATGATTGTGCACATCCTGCGCATGTACAATTCTAAGCATCCATGTACATGGGGCGAGAGTCTTGCATATGTCCAACACAATTACAACAAGGCTCTCCATAGTTCCACCGACCATAGCCCATTTCAGGTGGGTCTGGGATTCCAACCCTTGGGACCCATTGATGTTGCACTTCCTCTTTCCACCGCACATATAGACTCTTCCCCTGATTAGTCTGCGATCGACAAAGCCACCAAATTCATTGAGCAGATTCAACAGATCCGCCAACAGGTCTAGAAAATTTTGCAGAAATCCAATGCTAAGTACAAGCAACGCCATGATCAACACATGGTACCACACCAGTTTCAAGTTGGTAACAAATTCTGGTTACATTTGCAGAAGGAGTGTCTCACTGGGCCCCATCAGAAGCTTCACCCACTTTGTTATGGTCCTTACACTATCACCAAGGTTGTGGGTAGCAATGTTTTTGAGCTCAACACTCCACCCTTCCTTGGTCTGCATCTAGTATTCAATGTGGACCTCCTTCCACCATATTTTTCGCCTTTATTGGACACCTCTGAGATCGCCAAACAACTGACACCAACAGAGCTTAACCCTGACTGCATGGAACAAACATCCACTAAACAAATAGTGGACACACAGGTCAAGGGCACTCGCAAACAACAGATTGTTGAGTCTCATAATTGTCGCATTTCCATCCTCTTTTCCTTTCACCATTCTTCACATTTATCCATATTCTACCACTCCATAAACCATTCATCAATACCATTTTCATAATTAAATATGGGTTTAGCCTTATTATTTTCCAAATAATTTATTTTAGTACTAAAAGAGAATTTATGATTAAATATTAGAAAATTGACACATTTTTCATATATATCTCAAAGATTTGTGTGAGCTTTGTAATATAGGGATATTTGAAGCTTTCAACCAGGGAGTATTCACAAGTTTCTCGAATGTTTTCTCCATCTTTTCACAATTTGAAGGAGATAATTCAAGCTAATTTCAAGGAGGAATATCATGAGAGAATTTGTGAGAGAAAAGTGGTATAAGTATTTTGTAATTATAACAAATTGGTTGACAGGATTTGAAGGGATAAGTATTTTGTAATTATAGCAAATTGGTTGAGAGAAAAGTGGAGAGGATTTGAAGGGATAAGTATTTTGTAATTATAGAAAATTGGTTGAGAGAAAAGTGGAATTGTATTTATGAGTTGCTTATCTTCTTTTCAAAGCACTCATGTATAAATAAGAGAGCTCTCTCCTCATTTTTGAGGAGGAGAGGAAGAGAGAAAGTGAAGAAGAACATAGTTAGTCTTTTCTCTTGAGATAATGAGTTATTGATGGATTTCATCATGTTGTAATAGAGTTGATGTTTTAGATTGATTTCTCCATAATAGATTTCTTATTTTGAGTTGTTAATATAGATTTTATGTGAGCTCACATATGTTTATCATTTGTTATTTATGTTATAGATGATCTTTCCTTGTCTAATCTCATGCTTTCTCAATCAGGTTTAAATTATGCAATTTCACACTTTCGTTTATGTCCTACAATTCAATTCATGCTTCCTCAATCAGGTGTAATTTATGTAATTTCATGCTTTCGCTTATTTCATGCAATTCAAGTTCAGTCGTGTGTTTATTTTTCAATCATTAGATTGGGTTAGCTTGCTTTCATCTTGCATATATTGTTCTTTCACTTCGAAGCTTATGAGCCCCGAGTTGACAATTTTATGTCGAATTCATTAGCATAGAAATAGCTCCACATTTTGGTGATGTTGTCGGGGAGGTGCTAAAGGGATTAGAGCGTAGGTAGGTAAGTTTCCTTTAATTACACAACAAAGGGGAGGAGAAACCTTAAGACGAGAGGTAAGAACCTGTGCATCCATTTTAATGGGTCACTCCAAAGGTTTGGTGTTCCCTTTCCGCAAGAGTGTTTAATTTTTCTGCAAATTTGCTTACCGTTCTTAGTTTGTTTACCTTTCTTAGTTTGTTTACTTGCCTACAATTTACTTTCCCACAAGCATGCTTTCTTTCCTGCACAATGTGTTTACTTTCCCACAATTTATTTTCCTGCTAGTGTGCTTATGTTACTGCAAGAGTGCTTTCTTTTATTTATTTTATGCAAGTTTTATTTCCTTCATTATAAATTAGTTTCTGCTTTCATACGAGTTTGCTTTTGATTTTGTACCTGTCTATCTATGATTTTACGCTACTTTTGTACTAGTATTGTTTTGTAATGTCTCGTACTTCTTTTCATTTGTAGTATCTGATTTGAATACTAGTAAGATGATTTTAGAACGAATATAACCTTGGAACAACTCTCTCAGATCCTAGCAAAAGTCGGGAGAAGATGAGATCCTGACAACAATCAAATACTTAGCCACTCCTCCTGAAGAAAAAGAAGAATCGACACTTGAAGAATAAAATGAGGAACAACTATTCGAACATGAGATCGAGGAGGAAAAACAAGAGAATGCAAGAAAGATGAATCAGAATGAAAATCACGCATATGAAAGCCTCATTGAACGATGGTTTCAAGCGAGTATCAGAACAATTCAATGTTTTCTTCCCTATTTCTCTGTATCGCATTTAATGCAATTCATTTTGCACACTTCTATACATTTTAGTTTTCAATTTTTCGAAATTGTGTGTGAATATATTCTTGCTCCTATTACACAAATGGTTAAATTGGAAATTTGCTTACACGTAACTAATTTCTAACTTCTAATTATCATAAAGTAGGTAGGATGTTATTTTCAGTTTTTTGCGTTAACTTTTGAATAAGTATGAATAAGTAACTTTTGAATAAGTATGAATAAGTATGCTTCGTGCGATCTCGAGGATCAGAAAGTAGGATGTCTCTAATGTTTTCAGGAAGCTTTCATCTGAATTTTTCTTACAATTTCCAATTTTTGTTTTTTAAGCTAGTGATACAAAAAAAAAAAAAAACTTAAAAAATTACAGTTGTTTTTTTATTTAATGTAAAATAAAAATTTCAGGCTGAGATTGTCAAGATTGCGCCCACGCACAAATTTTCAAAACAGTAAAACTATTAAAACATGAAGCTGTGGATTAGTCTCAGCGAAGTAAAGGCAAGGTCCACGGATCGATTCCGCCCGCCACGATGGTCTTCTCATTGTTCTCATTCAGGTACAGAGATAGCCTCATAATCTTGTTAATCTCCATAGCATCAGTGTTTGTGTGTGAAGACATATCATGGCTCCTCATTTACATAACCCCAAATTACAAATCTCTCCGCTCTGCCATCGACAGAGTAAGAAAAAAAATTAGAAACCCTGAGACCAACCGCCTCATCAGAAATGGAGCACGCATCCCCTTTATTTCCAATAAGTAAGAAGAAAACATACATTTTGATTGACGAGTTGCGCATATTGCTTACTGAGTGGGTGGGCTTGGTTTTCCTATTTATCAGTTAGTAAGAATGCGCCTATCGAGCATAAAAAAAACCATCTCTTTCTCGCTCGCTATTCCATCCCACTTTTCTATTTCATTCATGATATTAAACCGTCAAGGTAAGGTTCTGAATTTGTGGAGGTTGAAACTATAAGATCGATCTATCTATAGCTTTTGTTCCGCCCCTTTTTTGAACATGGAAACACCAAAAACGAGTAGCGTCTAGCGGAGGTGCAATGGAAGCTAATCTAGATGGTTATCTTTATTCCTCAGACTCAATATTCAAAAGTTTCTAGGGTTTTCTCCGCCTAGAGGTGCTGCAGATGCAGGATTGACCAACAATATGAAAATCATCTGAAAATCGCCTTGGCCAACAACATAAATATCAAACTATTGAATTCAATTAATCGGGGCTCCTACCCCTTGGAAAATCAAAGCAGAGCAACACCGAACGGTTGAGAAAATGGTTGCAAAGAAAAACCAATTTATAAATTTAGTTTGCCACATGTCAACTGAGAAAATTACAAGGGTTAAACACAACCGTATTTTTTTGTCTCGTCTAAGAATAGGATAGTTGCATGCGTTGAAAATCCAAGCACAAAAAACTCGCCTGAAATCTCGGTTCGGTTCAAGGAACGCGATCTTGTTTGAAACGATAATGATTACACCATATCCACAAAGCATGACATGGATTTCACTTCATTTTGCGGCTTTCCTTTGTACTTTCTATATGGCTTATCTTTATACCATTCATAACTTTCTGGATCTAGCAGCTGCCATTCGTGAGAAGTCTTGGCGAGGCTCAGAAACAGTTTCTAAGTCATATATCCACGACTCATATTTCTCCAGCTCTTCTGTTTACAGATTGTTTACATGGATTCCTCATGTCATCTTTAATTGTTTTTATGTTTTTGTGTACAACCTCTCTGCGGGAGTTCTTTAGACATCTTCGTGAAATTGAGAGGTTGAAGCCTGAGAGGGAATATGATGGTGTCAACAGGAAAAATGGTGAAAGAGTAGGAAGACGTCTACCTGTACCAGATGGAGCTCACCTTGTTGGGGGGAATGGTGAGGGTGGTGGAGCTGGCCAAGAAAATGTTGGCGCAGGGCAATTGATTGGGAGAAATGCCCAAAATGTAGCATCTCGTGTGGAAATGCAAGTTGCACGGCTTGAGGAACATGTTGAGGAATTTTTTGATGGTGGAGATGATGTGGATGGTATTGAGGATGTGCTTGTATTTCATTTGATTGAAAATGCAATAACGGTGCTGGCCAGTAATATGACATTTCTTAGTGTTGTAATCTTTCTACCTTTCCAACTAGGACATATAGTTCTTTCCATTGTATCTCAACTTGCAATCACCACATCTAGTTCATTACTTACAACAACAATTTCTAGCGCAAAAGGGTCACATTTGGCTCTCTCTGAAATCACTTTAAAGAATAGTCTCGAGTCAGTTGCAAATATGTCAACACAACATAAAAAATTTAATATAATAAAACATTTATTAGTTTATATATATATATATATATATATATATATATATATTATAAACTAACTACAATTAAAAAAAAAGCACAACATAAAATTAAAAAAACAAATTTTTTAAAAACATATAAATAAAAACAAACATTAGGTAAAAAAATAATAAAAACCATAAAAAAAAACAATAATAATAATAATTTTGTTTTGCAAATGGATCACCAAAACTTCCTAAAAACTATATTACTTCATGCTTTCATTTCTGATGCTTTTATTGTTCTCCTTGAAGTCACTTAAATAGGTATTCACGAAGACCATTGTCACAAATACGTCATGACCAATCAATAAATAATGTATTTTATTTTTTATTTTTTAGATTGGTTTGCTAGCACTCCTTTTTGCACTATGTTTTTCGATGATCTCACAATATTTATTGCAAGATTAATGCTAACCTTTTACAGGTTTGAAGACGATCAATTCTCATGCAGAAGTGATTTTCAAGGATCACCACTATTTCCAGAAGACATGCCTCATTAAAATATTGAAGGAGCTTAATTGTTCATCACACATGTCATGACATTTCCCGCTACACAACCATCTTTTAGAAAACCAATTACACCATGACATGATCACTTACCCTTCTCCTTCCAAGATTATTCATCCTCCATGTATTGAAGTCCACCTTTCATTTCCTTATCCATCATGACTTCACACATGCCTACCTTTATGAGTCACATACAATTTGCCCTATTTTTAGTTCATATATTTTCCTTGCAAATAAAACCATTCAGTTCCCTTTCAACGACTACATTACCCTGGTTTATTTTTCATACACACTGTTTCTACTGAGATATTTTCATCTATAGTCCTACCAATCATTTTGTACAACTCACATTGACTGATGTGAAATTCCTAAGGCCCACCTTTCGACAAGTATTTCCCCATCGACCTCAACAACTTATCTGGGATAGAGACTAGAGTCCTTATGAGGACCTTGAGGCTTGCATGCCTTAATGGCAAGTTCGCTCGCTGAAAATCATGGGAATACATCAATGTCCCTTGATCGTTAGATCTTGCAAGTGGCTCGACATCAGGTCTTTCATTTTCACTTCGTAAGATGTACTTAGGTACCTTGACATCAATGATGTGTTTGCCTCACATTCATTAATGAAATTCATTAATGGTCGGTAATCCAATGACTTATTTTCATGCTCGACATCGACACATTTTCCAGCCATATGAGAGTACCACAGTTCCACTTTCAAACTTCATCTTTTGATTCATACAAACAATCAACAATTCAAATTACTTCACTTCACATCCCATGATCCAGTCGCAGCGACATCAATAGTCACATTTTTCCTGATCTAGTGGCAGCTACATCCCTCTTGCATGGTTCATTTACTTTTTGGGTAAGTGGAGGTATGTTATTTTCTACTCTTTAATCATGCAATTGCTTACATGCTAGAGTGAATGAATTTGAAAAATCCCCTCACCATGTTCCATTACCTTTCTCCTTTTTGTGCACATGACACATCTTCAGTTGGGGGTGGGGGGGGGGATATTCATTACCATTTGATTCCATTTTTCACATGTCATCTCACTTACCATTGATCAACATGTCTCTTCCAAACTACACCTTGTTTCACCTTGATTCCATATACTGCTCTATTTTGGCATGATTCATAACATGAAGAAAAGGCTTTCTAATGTACATTGATGGTTCATCATTTCCAATGCATGTATGCTTTCAAATATTATGTAAATATTATGTATTGCAAAAAAAACACAAGTAATGTTATTAACACAAGAACCAACATTTTTTATATTCATGGTTGTCACACAAGAACCAACCATAAGAAAAACGTTGCCACTCATGCATTTCAGATCATGAAATGATTTCATTAAAGAAGACAAAATTCCCAAAGAATAACCATGCAAGGTTGCACGAGGATATGCAACCAAATCAATTGGGGAGGGGGGGGGGGGCAGGGGATTTTCATCCTTTTTATTGTTAAAAAATATATATAATCATGCAAAGCCAAAATTAAGAAGAAAAGTTTTATGCAAGGTTGCATGAAGACATGCAACAAGTTCAGTTGGGGGGGTATGTTGAGTCTCAGAATTGTCGCATTTCCATCCTATTTTTCTTTCACCATTCTTCACATTTATCCATATTCTACCACTCCATAAACCATTCATCAATACCATTTTCATAATTAAATATGGGTTTAGCTTTATTATTTTCCAAATCATTTATTTTAGTATTAAAAGAAAATTTATGATTAAATATTAGAAAATTGACATATTTTTCATATATATCTCAAAGATTTGTGTGAGCTTTGTAATATAGAGATATTTGAATCTTTCAACCAAGGAGTATTCACAATTTTCTCGAATGGTTTCTCCATCTTTTCACATTTTGAAGGAGATATTCAAGATAATTTCAAGGAGGAATATCATGAGAGAATTTGTGAGAGAAAAGTGGGATAAGTATTTTGTAATTATAACAAATTGGTTGAGAGGATTTGAAGGGATAAGTATTTTGTAATTATAGCAAATTGGTTGAGAGAAAAGTGGAGAGGATTTGAAGGGATAAGTATTTTTTAATTATAGAAAATTGGTTGAGAGAAAAGTGGAATTGTATTTATGAGTTGCTTATCTTCTTGTCAAAGCACTCATGTATAAATAAGAGGGCTCTCTCCTCATTTTTGAGGAGGAGAGGAGGAGAGGAAGAGAGAAAGTGAAGAAAAACATACTTAGTCTTTGCTCTTGAGATAATGAGTTAGTCATGGATTTCATCATGTTGTAATAGAGTTGATGTTTTAGATTCATTTCTCCATAATAGATTTCTTATTTTGAGTTGTTAATATAGATTTTATGTGAACTCACATATGTTTATCATTTGTTATTTATGTTATAGATGACACTAGTACATATGACCAAATTTGTGACGATTTTTCGTTGATATTGCCACACTTATCCGTCGCAATTTCCACGAAAGCCGAGACTTTTTTTCATCGCTATATCCACGATCCAGGTGTTCGTGGAAACATCGACGAAATTAGCTCTCCACGTGTCATCTCCATCAATATCGGTTAACCCTATGCATCGTCGAAATTACGACGAAACTTCGTCACAATTACAATGAACAACTGTGGCAATTACGACGAAACTTCGTCGCAATTGCGATGAAAATTTATGCCAAGCCAAAAACTTACGACGCAGATGCTGTATGTGCGACGAAAAACTGTGGCAACTTGGACGAAAATCCATGGCAATAGCGACGAAAATGTATGTCAAGACCAAACTTACAACGTAGATGTTGTATGTGCGATGAAAAACTGTGGCAAATTGCAACGAACTTTCATCCCTATTGCCACGGTTGTTCAAAATACAAATTTTCTTCTGACGAACTATCGTCGATATTGCAACAATGAATTTAAATTAATTTTTTTTTTTTACACGAGATATGGTATTACCATATTACATTGTAATATGGTATACCATATTACAATGTAATATGGTAATGTCATATTACAATGTAATATGGTATTACCATATTACATTGTAATATGGTAATGCCATATTACAATGTAATATGGGATTACCATATTACATTGTAATATGGTAATGCCATATTACATTGTAATATGGTAATGCCATATTACAATGTAATATGGGATTACCATATTACATTGTAATATGGTAATGCCATATTACATTGTAATATGGTAATGCCATATTACATTGTAATATGATAATGCCATATTACAATGTCTCTACTTTCTCAACAAGATGCAAGAAGTTCTTTTAAAACAAGATGCAATGATTTGTCCTGAGTGGGATGGTGACCTTGGAATTCAACAAGATGGGAAGTAATTCATTGATGACAAGTGTAGCAGGTGTGCAGGTCCACAAGTGTAACAGGTGTGCAGGTCCACAGGTGTAGTCGACATTTCTATTGAAAGATGGATGTTAGAGAAAATGTGTAGATCTTTTAGAT
>ML795710.1:453556-464451 GCA_009831015.1 Picea engelmannii | reverse complement strand
TGAGATACAATATGACCCAAATACTCTACCTCCTTCACTCCAAAGAAACATTTGGATGGTTTGGCATATAGTTGTTGCTCCTTTAGTAGTTGTAGCACCTTGTCAACATGTTGCACATGATCCTCCCAAGACTTTCCATAGATGAGTATATCATCAAAAAATACTATCACAAATTTTTGAAGGAAGGGCTTGAAAATAGAATTCATCAACCCTTGGAATGTGGAAGGTGCATTTGTAAGGCCAAAAGGCATGACCAAAAATTCATAATGGCCTTCATGAGTTCGAAATGTTGTTTTTGGGATATCTTCTTCTTTCATTCTAATCTGATGATACCCTGAACGAAGATCCAATTTTGTGAAATAGATTGCTCCATGTAGTTCATCTAACAATTCATCAATGACGGGAATGGGAAACTTATCTTTGATAGTGATCTTGTTGAGCTCTCTATAATATGGATACATACGCCATGAGCCCTCTTTCTTGAATACCATTACCACTGGTGAAAAGTAAGAACTTTGGCTAGGTCTAATAATGCCATCCTCTAACATTTCTTCAACCATTCACTCAATTTCACTCTTCTGGGCATAAGGGTATCTGTATGGCCTGATGTTAGGAGGAACACTCCCAGGAAATAGGTGAATTTCATGATCATGATTTCAAGTGGGTGGAAGACCTTTGGGAATATATTCAAATACTTTGGAATGCTTATCAATGATCCCTTGGAGATCTTGAGGAATAGATGGCTTAGATGTTTGAACATCTAGTGAGCATAGTTGTGCGATAACGCCTTGATGCCCCTTCTTCAATAATTTTGTCATGCCATTAGAGCTTATCACCTTACCAGGTTTCCCTGTGATACCTCTTAATTCAATTTCTTTTCCTTCTAATGAAAATTTCATGAAAAGTTCTTGAAAATTAAAGCCATTGTTCCTAATGATTGTAACCATTGGATTCCTAGTACAACATCAACACCACCCATGGGTATAGAAATTATTGGACTATTCATTACATATTCCCCCATAGTAATATTGATCTTATTGCATTTTCCTGAGCAATTGATAGTTCCTCCATCTGCAATCATTACTTGAAACTATGGCGCTGGATATACAAAGCAATTGAGAGCTTTGGCTAATTTATAGTGAATGAAATTATGAGTACTGCTAGAATCAATTAGGACTAATACCTTTTTCTTTTTGATGTATCCTTCGATCTTGAGGGTTTGAGGAGTGCTAATTCCAGCCAATGCATTACATGATATCGTGGGAGTCAACTCTTTAGACGAAATAGCTTCTACATTTTCATCTTGAGATGGTTCTTGTTCTTGTTCTTGTTCTTCTTCACAATCTATGTAGAATAATTTCTTCTCACCACACTTATGTCCCTTATTGTACTTGCTGTCACAATTAAAGCATAAACCTTTTGCTTTTCTTTCCTCCAATTGTTGAGGTGTCAACCTTGTAGGTTGAGGCGTTTTAGAAGAAGGAGAATTATTCTCTCTATAGATGATAGGATTGCTCCTTCTAGTAGCCATAGCCATATTTTTACTTTCAACATTTCTTGCCACCTTAAATGCATTCTTCAATGATTTGGATTCCCAAAGGTGAACCTCGTGTTGAATGTTATCCTTTAAAGTTCCTATGAATACATCAATCAAGTGCTCATCTGGAATATCTATTACCTTTATATTCAATATTTGGAAGTTCTCAATGTGCTCGGTAACTAAACCCTTTGGCTTGAGATTTATCAATTGTTTAAAGAAGGTATTGCTCCTTGTATCCTCATAGTGTGCTATCATTTCTTCCGTGAAAATTGTCCAAGTGACAAGTGATTTGTGAGAACAAAGCCATTGATACCATACAAATCGATTGGGTTCTAAATATAAAGAAGCAATTGATAACTTTTGTGTATGTGGCACATTATGTAGATCAAAGAATTGCTCCATCTGAAGTATCCCTGTGATTGGGTCCTTGCCATCAAATTTACTCATATCGATCTTAGGAACGTGGTTGGTCTTCAACCCAAAGTTGGAGTTTCTCCATTCTTGATTCACCTTCCTTGTGTCCTCATCATGAGTTTCATGGGATACATTTTCACTTTAAAGTGTCCTCTCTATTACGAGATTTTTCAATACTTCCAAGATCTCCTCTTTTAAACCATCCATATTTTCCTCCAACTTAGCTTCCATCTCTTGTAGTTCATCTTTTGTTACTGTCTTCTTTTGTAAATCATTTATGTCCCTACGCATTTCTTCACCTTCATCAAGAGTCCAAGTAGGGTTGTTTGGAGGCTTATTTGGTGTAGAAGTTCCCTTTTTTGGTGGCATGTTGGCCAAGTATCACTTTAAACCTTGATTTTGAGGTGGTTCTACTAGACAATATTCCTTTTATTGTATCTCCAAAATTTTGGCCCTTTTGAGTATGAAATTTTATTTTTTGTAGGTCTCTAATATTTCTTCTCTGCAATGCCATAGGTCTGATCAAAATTGGATGTGCCAAGTGGAATTTATGGTAACTTCCCCACAACTTGATGATTTTTGTCCTTTCCAGGAGATCTCACTTCTATAGCGTGCCCCACACAAAATAATTGATATAAAATTCTGAAACTTGTACCATAAATACTACAGACCGTCCACTATCCAATGCAACTAGTCTCACTCAATTTGGATACTCTAAGAAGAAGTTATGATTGTTTTACCTGGAACACCTTCTTGAGACTAGTCAGATACCCTATCTTCCACAGGGTGTATCTACAAATGTAAGATGACCCAGAAGCTAAAATTTTTACCACAGATACCTTACTAATTTCTATAAATATTCTTTGGAGTTTAGGGTCTGAAACATTACAGAAAGTTTTTTATAGTGAAAATTCTGCAATGGCTCAGTTCAGGATGATTCCGGAACCCTATTTTGCACAGGCTGTATCTCCGAAATTATAAAGCCTCAGGAGCTGAAATTTTAACCCAACATTCCTTGATCCATCTTATAAATATCCTCCAATCCGTTCCTTCTGAAACATTGTAGAAAACAAGTTATAGAAAATATTCCAATGTGTCTCAGATGTAGTAGTGAATCCCCAATACCTTGAGCTCTGATACCATATGTTAAGAACTAAATATCAATATAGCATAGAAAAGCCTCAGAATAAGTACTCAACACCTTGAAAAATAGAGAATTTTAGATAATAATTCTCTTCGAGGGGGCAACCTCCTTTTACCCCACATAAATGTTCAAGTACAAGATGATTCCAAATGAAAATGTCTCCTTGGTATATATAGGAGACTAGGAGGTGTAATTACAACTAATGGAATAAAGCTGACATAAATAAAATAGCATTACTAATGCAATATGCCCCAATTAAGGGGTAATGAGCCAATATTAGGGCTTAACATCAAGTCTAGCCTTGTACTTTTCCTGTGACTTCTTCAGTGTCTCTTGTACTTGCATATGGATCTGTTTGATCTTTTCAACAGTTTTTTCTTCCTTTAATGCATCTCCTTGTTGGAAATACTAAGACAACTGAGATGGNGAACAATTTTATGCCTATTGAAATATTATTAATCTTCTCCAAGTGATCATCAAGATTATGCAAGTCATGAACAACATAAATAATACACATCAATCACACATATGATATACACAGAGACACGTATTCATGAGGAAACACATAAAGGGAGAAAACCTCTTCTTCTTAGAATGATAGGCAGTCTTTTAAGTTTTGTACATCATCAATCTTTGAGCACCAACTCAAAATGAGGCTACAACCTCTTCTTTAACAAGATGCAACTTGTAGAGAGAACCAACCCTCAAGATTCTATAGCACCCACTAGAAAGAAACATATTTGCTCCTTATGATATCCAACACCAACTGGATGGAAGCACCTACTTCCACTTATACAAGCACCAACTTGCACACAAAAAACTCTTCGTTTTCTCTAGCACCACCCTGCCACCCTGTTTTCTAGCCACAACTAGATGGAAGATAAAACTCCTAGTATTCAAGCACCAACTTGAATAACAGAGGCCCACAATCCTCCCTAGCACCACCCTACCTCCCTGTTTATAAACATACTTGAATAATACCTTACAACAATACAGACAGTTCAATGCTTACCACTTCTTCTTTGTTCTGCAATTCTTCTCTGCTTTTGTCTGTTCATGCTTGGCTCCACTTGCTGTCTCTTTCCATATGCTCTTTCTCTGCTCTTATCATGCTCCTAGGTTCTCGTACAGTCTACTCTTTTCACCATTTCTTCTCTTTCCAGCTTATGTTCTTCATATTTTCACCTTCTCACTTAGTTCATGCTCTTCTCTTCAATGCATACAATTCAACTTATTTTTACAGAGAAACAACCAACCTTTCTCTGTCATTGCATTTTACTTTTATTCCTTCTCTCATCATCAGTTACACTATGCATCTCCAACGCTCAAGTCAGGAATCTCAAAACGCTCAAGAGCCATGATTCCAATGCTCAGGAACAATGATTCAGTTAGTGTAATTGAATCGTAACTGATCAAGAAACTGCGAAGTGAAACAAAAACCCTTTGATCAGATTCTGTTTGATCCGCCGTTGGATTATACACGTAGAGGTTTCTTTTGACTTTTCAATGCATAACTTCCGAGGTGGAGCTTGGCAGCGCTATCGCCTTCCCCAATCTTCCACTGATGTGACCTTGGGATATGATCTCATGTGACCACGTGATTGCGGGCGTGACTAAAGGTGGTTTGATAGCAATCCTCTTTTTGCCCCGCAATTCACTACAGAGCTCCACGTATGCCTTGGGCGATACCGTGGTTTTGTTTGTGTCCTGCTCACGAAAAATTAAGACCCAAGCATGTTCTGACCCCGCAATTGAGCACGATCATTGATCTCTAATCCCTTGGTGATGCCTCTCGATCAACGGACGTTATCGACCTTCCTTTCCTTCCTTATTTCCTCCTTCCACGCATGATCCCATATCTCCATGATTTGTCGACACATATCTCCCTTCCAAATCAATGGCTATGATTCATTTCATGATCCAGGCTCTGGGAGTTTCAAATCTCAAACCCCGCTTTTCTCCGTACGTCAATCTTTACTAAAAATGAGGACATTGTTAAACATTTGTTTCGAGGGATCATCTAATTGTTAGGACCACATAATGTACTTTTTTGCTCACACTTTTTGCTACCTTTACACCCTTGTTTCACTCACATTCAAACCCACATTATCACTTTACCCTATATTTCCAAAGGTATACAACGTCTCTTCTCTTTACTATATGTTTAATCTGTTTTGCATATAATTTTACATTACTCTCGTACTTAACCATTGATCAGAAATGTATAAGTGCTGAAACAGTTCGAACTGCAGATTAGCATTGAGGCCTATTGCTGAAACATTTAAAGCACGCAAACCTTGTGGCTGAAACAGTCTGTGGACTACGATGCTGAAACAACAACTCACACAGAAGAAGCTGTTACACTCTCCATGGTCTACGATGCTGAAACAACAACTGCTACACTCTCCGTGGTCAACGATTCTGAAACAACAACTCACATAGAAGAAGCTGTTACACAGTCCGTGGTCAACGATGCTGAAACAACAACTCACACAGAAGAAGCTGTTACACAGTCTACAGTCTATGATGCTGAAACAACAACACAAAACTGTTACATTGACCACGACAGCCGCACCTTGAGCTAGCATTAACCATTGCTACTGCCTGAGACCAAGTTGCTGAAACAGTCAGAACGCAAATCCCGTGGCTGAAACAACTCACTATTTGCGATGCTAAAACAACATACAAGAAGACAAATAAAGAAGCTGTTACTCCAGCTGCAACAACAACACCTTACTCAGCACTTGTAATAGCATTCTGTTACGAGAGACTAGGATACCCTATTCTAGTATAGAAATCAGATCTGACTAAGAATAAGATTCAGATGTGCAAATGCAATTTGATGATCAAATTGTATCGTGGGGATTCTCCTCTTTAAATAAGAGGAAATCATCATTAGAGGGGACTTTCTGTTTTAGCTAAGAAAGGATTTACAGAGGACGTGTTTTACTTCAGATTGTAATATGATACAGTTGACAGATGAATAAAAGATTGTTTTGAGCATTTCTCTCTAGTTCCTTTCGTTTCAGGGGAATCTTGTGAGAAGGGAGGGCCCACCTTCTTCACAAGATTCACCCATTAGCTTTATAGTGTGTTAGTGTTATTCTATTCATGCCTTGATTAAATTCTGTTTTGCTGAAACACTACTTTATTGAATTCTGTTTTGCTGAAACACTACTTTACTGAACTCTGTCTTGCTGAAACTCTGCTTTACTGATTGTTACATTGTTTTCATATGATTCATGCTTGGGTAAATGTTAATCATTCTAGTTAGCAATCCTGTTGGGTGAATTTATGAAAGTTTGATAATTAGGGACAGGTGCTGAAGATTCCTGCTTGGGGATTAGGGTCCTGTTCTCTGTTAGAGATAGTTAGCCTTCAGTGCATGTCAATTATTTCAATTAGTAATGAGTTCATGAAAGTGTGCTAATCAGAAACAGGTGCTGAAGATTCCTACTTGGGGAATAGGGTCTTGTTCTCCGCTAAGAGGTAGTTAGTGTTCAGTGCGTGTCATCATTTTAATCAACAATGAGTTCATAAAAGTGTGGTGATCGGAAATGGGTGTTGAAGATTCCTGCTTTGGGAATAGGGTCCTGTTCTCTGGTTATAGAATAGTGGGTATTTCCTTTTGCAGTGTCTTGAAGGATTTCTTTTCCAGGTTGTTATTTTCTTAATGTAATCCATGATTCCTTGGACAATTATTTCTTTAAACATTGAACTCTGCAATAGGTAGATTTCTTTCCTGTAATTCAAGTCAGAACTTCAGTTTGTTCAAGGCAAAGTGTGATCAATATGATTTTACTACAACTCTAGGTTGCTTTTGAGATTGAGCATATATAGTGTGTGGTTACCTTTGAAATAAACAGACTTCCCTGGGTTGACAATTTATGTAGCACTTGATTGTTTAGTTAAATAAGAAATTATAGTGATCAACTTTTTGGCGCCATTGCCAGGGAAGGTAATTATAGATTTCAAAAGCACTTATGATTTTTCAGATACAAAGATTGCATGAGAGGATGCAGAGACCCCAAAGACACTGACCCTACAGGTGGCAGGGGAAGAGGAAGAGGAGGAAGAAAGACTTATATTGACGAGATTATATCAAAGTCTGAATATGTTGCTCAACGACCAAATACTCGGAAACCAAAATCCCAACCTTCATTTCAAGCAAACTTCGAAACGAGGAAAGAGGTTTGGAGTCCTGAGACAGTCAAGAAACTAGTAGGAAACATTGAGGACAGAGCAAGCGCAACAGGGGAGCAGACAGAAGAAAACATGGATGAGTACAATGAAGAATTGCATCATGAAGAACAGGCAGGTCCTGAAGGAGAGGTAAATGACGAAAACTCTTTTTCCACATTAGGATTTACTATTGGTGATCTTCCCAGAGGGGTAGCCCCCATGAAGAACATTCCACTCTTAGCACTACCTAACTTTCATGGTTTGTCTTCAGAGGATGCCAATGAATTCCTTTTTGAGTTTGATATATTATGCAGAAGTTATGATTACATTTCCAATGCTAAAAAATTAAAGCTATTTCCAGCAACATTGAAAGGAAATGCACTAAGATGGTTCATGAGTCTTGGAGGCCATGTAATCACAACATGGGACCAAATGAAACATAAATTCTTGAATAAATACCAGGACTTTTGCCGAACAAGAGAAAAAAGGGAAGAACTATTTAAGATGATGCAGAAAGAGGATGAAAATCTGGAGGACTTTGTAGAAAGGCTACAGTATAATCTACAAAGATCCAGTCACCCCAATGTAAGTAAAGACATTCTTAAAACTATATTATTAAAAGGAGTAAGGGATGACTGTCTAGATATGCTGAATATGCTTGGAAAATGGAACATATATAAGGAATCATACGATGAAATTGTTAACCTATGCAAAAGATGTTCAAGAGGAGCTTCAAGAAATAGATCAAATAAAAGGGACACCACATTTTCAAGAGTCCAAAAATAAGCCAGTGGGGGAGCAACAAGAGCCGAAATAGGTAATTTACTTGAAGGTTTTAAAAATGAAATGTTAAGCTCTTTTGCCTCACAAATTGACACCCTATAGATTCAAAAGAAGCAAGCAGAAGAAGAAGCAGCCTTACCCATCTTTTGTTCTAAATGCAGAGACAAGCACCCATGAAGGGAATGTCCATTGGACAAAAAGCCAATCTGCACCATCTGTGATAAAGATCATGAAACTCAACAATGTCCATCTTTACCAGGGATCAAGGCAGCATTACAACCAACTGATGAAGAAGCTGAAGCTGTCTATCTGTTGACACAGAGAAGGCAATGGCAACCGCGGGGACAAGGTATGAATCCTAACATGCCATTTACATCTTCTAATCGTTGGAATAACTATCCTTCTTTCAATCAAATGAGTTACCCTCCCTATAATCAAATGCAATATCCAAATAAAATGAATTACCCACCCATGCAATAAACTAACCCACCCTTTGTTGATCCATCAATGTGGACTCCTTGGCCTCCACAACAACAACCATATCAGAACCAATGGAATCCAAATTGGAGAGGACAACAACCCCCGTTGCCAAATCAATTACCTCAATCACAATTTCTACAACCACTCTCCTTACCATCAGGTACTCCACCTAACAATCAAATGATGAAACCCTAGCTACCTATACAACCTAACCCTAACCCCAATAATAAAGCTGTGCAGTGCATTGATATTCATAACCAACCTACATTTTCTCTTCTCCCTACGCAATGCAATGATATTCATTTATGATCTGGGAGAGTAGTAGAACCTATCATAGATGATGTTACCTCTTCTAATAAAGAGGAAACAAAAGAGCATGATGTACATGAAGAGGTACAATCATCCTCTAACAATTCTACTGAAACAACAAAACCACCATTTCCTGAGCGTTTAGCTTTGACTAAAACGCCTGAGCCACCTGCTTTCAATATTCTGGGGGAATTACAAAATCTTTATGTCAAAATCCCTCTATTACAAGCATTCCGAGATGTACCAATTTATGCCAGGACTATGCGAGACATTTGTGTTAAGAAACCTGGTAGGAAAATTAAGGATCCCCTCACAGTCCATGTCATGGGTGACTTGTCTACACTAATGTCAGGTAAAGTCCCCCCAGTTAAATATGGTGATCCCGGCCACCCTACCGTCTCAGTACAAATTGGAAAAACAATAATCCCTCGAGTCCTGGTAGACTTAGGTGTCGCTATCAATATCATGACTCTGGAAACCTCACAACTGCTACAACTACAAAATGAAATCAGAGACACCCCAACTATCCTAGAATTAGCTGACCGCTCCACAATCAAACCGGAGGGAGTCATTGAATATCTAATTATCTCAGTGGAATCTTGGAATTATCCAGCTGACTTTGTGGTATTACAACCTAAAACAAAGTTGGGGGGCCACCCTTTAATTTTGGGCAAGCCTTGGCTAGCCATAGCAGATGCTTTTATCAGCTGTAGATCAGGTTCAATGACAATTTCCAACGGTTACGAAACTAAACATCTTACCCTCTACCCTCATGCTACACCCCTGATTAATAATGATAATTCTGTATGGGTAGACTTTGATGATCAACCTACTCAACCCATCTTGACTATCGGATAAGCTCTAAGCCTTAAAGATGCCACCGAGGATGAAGTAATTAATAATTTTATTTTTGAACCCTCCTCCATGACTCCCGAAACTCACAACCAGCTAGCTGCACTGTTGGAATCAAATAATTAGGAAAACCTTAACTCTAAAAACCCACCCCAAACATCTGCCACCATCTCTTCTAAAAGCATACCAGTAGAAATTGAATCTGGCAAAACACTAAACATAAACTCTAATCTGACAGATACTGGAACACAACAATTAATGAAGTTACTTCTTGAACATAAAGAAGCATTTGCTTGGGACTATACAAATATCAAAAGGAATCTCGCCTGAATTATGTACTCATCGAATATATATTAAGGAAGATTGTCGACCGATCTGCCAATCTCAACGCCGAATGAACCCTAACTTAAGAGAAATCCTTAAAGAAGAACTTCAAAAATTGCTCAACGCGGGGTTTATATATCCTATATCAGACAGTGAATGGGTTTCCCCATTGGTAATAGTTCCTAAGAAAAACGAAAAATGGAGAGTATGTGTGGACTACAGAGCCTTAAATAAAGCAACTCAAAAATACCACTTTCCATTACCATTCATTGATCAAATGTTAGGCAGTTTGTCAGGGAAGAAATTTTTCTCATTTTTAGATGGTTTCAGTGGGTATAATCAGATCAAAATTGCACCTCAAGATCAAGATAAGACCACTTTTACTAGCCCTTGGGGAACTTTTTCTTATAGAGTTCTCCCATTTGGACTATGCAATGCACCAACAACCTTTCAAAGAGCAGTTATAGGAATCTTTTCTGATATGCTTAATGACTCTATGGAAATTTTTATGGATGATTTTACCCCTTATGGTGTTTCTTTTCAGGAAGCACTACAAAACCTTGAGAAAGTACTTAAACGATGTATACAAACCCACCTCTCCTTAAGTACAGAAAAATGCCATATGATGATGAGTGAAGGAATAGTGCTTGGACATTTTATCTCATCTCAAGGAATTCAGGTAGACCCATCCAAGATACAAGTCATTAAGGATCTTCCTACTCCAAAAACCCAAATAGAGGTAAGAAGTTTTCTAGGACATGCTGGATACTACAGAAGATTTATCAATTTTTTTTCCAAAATAGCTTCTCCCCTGTTTGTGCTACTGATGAAAAATGCTGAATTCAAATGGACTAATTCTTGCCAGGA
>ML795710.1:441312-453485 GCA_009831015.1 Picea engelmannii | reverse complement strand
TTGCAGGGAAGTTACCACCACACCTATCCTACCGAGATAAAAGAAGAATCATTCAACAAAGTGCTCGGTATAGTTGGATAAGTGGGTGTCTTTTCCATACAGGACCTGATCAAGAAATCCGAAGGTGCATTAGAGAAGATGAGATTTATGACCTACTAAAATCTTGTCACGATGGACCTTGTGGAGGGCATTTTGCTGATAAGAGAACATCACATAAAATTCTCAGGATGGGGTATTATTGGCCCTCACTTTTTAAAGATGCAAAGAAATATGTCTGGGCCTATGATAGCTGCCAAAGAATGGGCCAACCTAATCATAGAAATGAAATTCCATTAAACCCCCATATAATACTTGAACCATTTGAAAGATGGGCCTTAGACTTTGTAGGACCCATTAATCCCCCATCCAATAAAAAATTTTACATAGTGGTATGCACAGACTATATGACCAAATGTGTGGAAGCTAAAGCACTCCATAGAGAGACTGAAGAAGCAGTTATAGATTTCTTATTTGAAGACATCTTCATCAGATTTGGAGTGCCAAGAGAATTAGTTACAGATGGAGGACCTCCTTTCACTTCTCATGGTTTTAAAGCCACCCTTCAAAAATATCATATTCAACATAGAATGACTACAACATACCACCCCCAAGCCAATGGACAGGTGGAAAGCACAAATAAATTAATAGAAGCCATTCTCACAAAAACAGTGAAGGAAAACATAAAGGATTGGTCTCACAGACTCCCTGAATCATTATGGGCCTACATAACTACCTGGAGAAATACTACAGGATTCTCTCCCTATGAATTAGTTTATGGAAAGAGTGTTGTATTTCCTGTGGAATTTGAAATCAAAACCTTAAGGACTACTTCAGCTGTCAACCTTGATTTGACCGATACACAGACAACTAGGTTGCAACAACTTAATGCATTGGATGAAAAAAGACTAGATGCCATTCATTAGACAACTATGATTCAACAACAAAGATCAAAATGGCATGACAGAACTATCAAGCATAAGAAATTCCAAAAAGATTCTCGATCAAAGCAAAGGCCTACCAAGGAAGGATGTTCTTACTTCAAGAAGAGCAAAGCTCCCCCATTTCTAAAACACCACTGTCAGCAACCCTTCGCCATTTTCCCATTGCTGAAACACCACTATCAGCAACCCTTCGCCATTTTTCCATTGCCGAAACACCACTGTCAGAAACCCTTCGCCATTTTCCCGCTGAAACACCATTGTTCAATAACCCTTCACCATTTTCTCCATTTCTGAAACACCATTGTTCAACAACCCTTCTCGCCATTTTCCCCATTGCCGAAATACCACTGTCAACAACCTTTCGCCATATTCCCATTGCCGAAACACTACTGTTCAACAATTCTTCACATTTTTCCATTGATGAAACACCACAGTTCAGCAATTGTTTCTCCCTTCTTCCTATGGCTAAAACACCACTTCCTTAGCAGTATTCTGCAACATCACTCTTCAACAAACATTTCTCTTCCTACGGCCGAAACACCAACTTTTCAACATTTTCTGTCAATAAGCTTTTTCACTCTCATACTACATTTTGTCCTTCCAGTCAACAAATCCTTGATACAATTCATCTAACAAATTAAAAGTCTCCGCCATGACCACTGCAGAACTATTATGGACATGCATTATATTTTGTTTGAAGTACGAATCAAGAGGTAAAGGCGAGGTATGTAAATTCTATGTAAATACAATTAAACTATAGTTAATGAGAAGATTCCAAATCATTATTACCATTCGTGTAAAATCATTAGTAGCCACACTTGAAGGGGGGGGGGAGGAAATATCAAACTTTTATACCATCATTTTACACGAATTAACCACCGCCACTCCTATTTACCATCCTTTCGTTTGTTTCACCACCATTTGCATGCCTTCACTTGAAAAACTTACTCTGCACAGAAACTGTTACTCGACTCTTTGACGGTGTATTTTACTGAGCTGTTAGCTATGGGAGGCTCTGTTATACAGTATGAACCCGCCACCACATCCCTGTTAGAACTGTATCTAGAAGCCTATCAAATTTTTCTGCAGGCAGGATGGCTCGGTTATTTTCAGAGACTCTAGGGGTTTGATCAACAACAGGTTCTGCAATTTGCTCAAAATCTCTGGGAAGATCATTCCATTGTTCAAGGGGTTCAGATTTCAGTTACAAAAGAGGATATAGTGCAGGTTTTGGGTCTCCCTACCAATGGAATTAGCTTGTTCAGCCGCAAACATATCATCCTCAATGCCCAGCAGGATTTCCTCTTGCCAGGGGAACAAATTGAACATAAAGGCCGGGGTGTCCGACTCAGCTCGTTGCTGCCTCTATGGCTGGAAGTTGCAAAATTCATCAAACACTACCTTACCTACAAAGGCCGATACCAGGTAGTCTACCAGCATGATTTTGTCCTGTTGTCTTATTTATGGCATGCTAGATTGGTGAACATTCCTTATTATCCGCTCGATTGTCTCAAAAATATGTCGCACTACTGTAAAAAGGCTAAAGATCCCTCCCTTTCACTCACCCATCACCGTCTCGTTCAACTTCTTATGCAAAAGGGTTTTTCCCAACAAAACCCTTCACTAAACAACCCACCCATAGATCCTCAAGAAGCTGCTGAAATTCCTGAAAATCTTCAGGAACAACAACCACAAAACCCTCCAGATTCTCCATAAATACCTAACAGTCCGCCTACAGACCCAATCAAACCAATTAACCCTCCTACCATACCAAGCCTGCCCCACATTTTACCAGAATCATCCACTCCTTCCCTTCATATTCTCAGTGATGATTCTGAACCAGACAATTCTCCCTGTCCCATCATTGAGGAAAAGCCCCCACATAAACGAAAGCAAATTCCTTTCTTTCCGCCCTTTTTACAAAGAAAACGAACAAGGGCCTCAACACGGGCATCCACTACTGCCACTGCCCTAAACCCCCAACCCATACGACTAATACCCTGTACACCTCCAACCTCCCAAATGCCAAAATCTTTGCCTATTCCACCCACGGGCACTGAAACACAAGAACCAGATGCCCAGGGTGTTGCGACATCATTCATTTGAAATCAAGTAGCTGAAACATAAGAACCAACTACTCATCAAGTAGCTGAACCACAAGAACCAACTATCCAATTAGTAGCTGAAACACAAGAACCAGTTACTCTTTCAGTAGTTGAAACACAAGAACCAGCTATAGCTGTCACACAAGAACCAACTACAGCTGAAACACAAGAACCAGCTGCTGATATTGATACTGAGACACAGGAATCAGAGGCCGAGGGTGCTGCAACATTACTTTCTTTACATCAAGAAGCTGAAACACAAGAATCAACTGTCGATCCTGTAGCTGCTCCACAAGAACCAGCTAGTGCGATTGTGACTGCTACACAAGAACCAGTCACCCCTCAACCAGAAACAACAATGGCCTTTGTCTTACAAGAAAATGAGTTCCTATAGTCTGAATTGGAAGCCTACAAGCAAGAGATAGCCATGGAAAAGGAAGCCTATGAGAAGGAACTTAATTTGTACACCCTAGCTCGCATAGCGACCATGTCAGAGGGAACTACAACAGAGAATCTGTGTAGAGAATATATGTGCACTCAATGTGGGGACATCTACTATCAAGCAGGCTACAAAGTAACTCAAATTCCAATACCAGGAGCTTCCCCTGCACCTTCGACTTTTGCAGTCAAAGAAGAACACCCTGCTGTTACACAAGAACCATCAGGACCTTCCAAAATTAAGACTGAGCCCTGGCCTGCAACAAATGTCAAATCTGAAACCCCTTCTTTTGTTAATAAAGTTGTATAAACATTGCCTATTGATGAATCTGCCCTTCCCAGCCAAATCAATACCCACACCTTTGTGGAATAAGCCACTCAGACCCTACCTCAGCCTACTACTTGCAACGCTGAAACACAAACTCAACCATGGGATGAGCAGGCAATAATAGAAAAATGGAAAAAAGAGTTTGCTATTACATAGGCCAAAAGCCTGCAGGAACATAGACAAATCTGGATAAATCATACCTACTCAAATTGGGAAGCTTTGGAGTAAACACGCTAGGAATCTCGCACCCTTAAGAAACAGAACAAAGAGCTAAAAGGAAGATTGCTCCTGATATTTGACTTGGCACAAAAGCTATTGGCTGCAAGGAAACCATCCTGCAATTACTCCTTGTTCCTCATGGAACGACTTACATGGTTTCAGATCAAATCAATCATAGAAGGCAGACCCCATGCAGTGTTACATCCAACAGATTTTATTAAAACCTTTGCATAAGCCTCTGCTATGGATCAACACCTCCTCTGTGAGGCATATTTTCATAATGAGGCCATCCCTGAGAACCGACAGCTTAACCTTAACCCTCTTGTCGGTGAAATCCAGATTTGGGCACTCACCTCCTTCCTCAACAATCAGATTATATGGCAGGATGACTTCCTAGCTGCCAAGCATAACGAGGATAACCGCCTTCTCTGGATAAGGCTAGAACCACAAAATGCTGCCACCTTTGTTACAGAGTATTATCAGTTTTTAAAGAAACTAGGGATGACTCAACACATTTAGCAACTACAGACAACAGTGCTTCAGGATTGTCAACAATTCATTAGATCCACAGAGATTGTTGCCCTACAAGCAAATAACATGTTTTGGCAACAATCTATTGAGAAAAGACAGGAACACAATCCTTTTAGCCCCACTAATCTTGAGATAGCAATCTCTAGGGTACCTAGCTACATCAAGTGTGTTCAGCAATGTGCTGAAAGCTGGATAGGGTACCAGTTTCATTTTCCTATCCTCTGGATGCCAGTAGAGAAATATCAAGTCCATTATAAGTTGCCCAAGAAGGCCGAAACAACAACTTGGCAAAGGTTACAATGCGTTCAAGGGTTCAGAGCTCCAACAAACATCACCTTCCACAACTACTTCTTGAGTAACTTGCACGCTCAGAGTCGGTATTCAGATTCTGATTCAGAGTGAAGTTGCCTGAGGACATGCAACATATTAAGTTGGGGGGAATGTTAGGACCACATAATGTACCTTTTTGCTCACACTTTTTGCTACCTTTACACCCTTGTTTCACTCACATTCAAACCCACATTATCACTTTATCCTATCTTTCCAAAGGTATACAATGTCTCTTCTCTTTACTATATGTTTAATCTGTTTTGCATATAATTTTACATTACTCTCGTACTTAACCATTGATCAGAAATGTATAAGTGCTGAAACAATTCGAACTACAGATTAGCATTGAGGCCTGTTGCTGAAACAATTAAAGCACGCAAACCCTGTGGCTGAAACAGTCTGTGGACTACGATGCTGAAACAACAACTCACACAGAAGAAGCTATTACACTCTTCATGGTCTACGATGCTGAAACAACAACTGCTACACTCTCCGTGGTCAACGATTCTGAAACAACAACTCACATAGAAGAAGCTGTTACACAGTCCGTGGTCAACGATGCTGAAACAACAACTCACACATAAGAATCTATTACACAGTCCGCGGTCTACGATGCTGAAACAACAACACAAAATTGTTACATTGACTATGACAGCCGCACCTTGAGCTAGCATTAACCATCGCTGTTGCCTGAAACCAAGTTGTTGAAACAGTCAAAACACAAATCCCGTGGCTGAAATAGCCCGCGATTTGCGATGCTGAAACAACATACAAGAAGACAAATAAAGAAGTTGTTACTCCAGCCGCAACAACAACACCTCACTCAACACTTGTAATAACATTTTGTTACGGGAGACTAGGTTACCCTATTCTAGTATAGAAATTGGATCTGACTAAGAATAGGATTCAGATGTGCAAATGTAATTTGATGATCAAATTGTATCGTGGGGATTCTCCTCTTTAAATAAGAGGAAATCATCATTAGAGGGGACTTTTTGTTTTAGCTAAGAAAGGATTTACAGAGAAGGACGTGTTTTGCTTCAGATTGTAATATGATACAGTTGACAGATGAATAAAAGACTGTTCTGAGCATTTCTCTCTAGTTCCTTTCGTTTCAGGGGAATCTTGTGAGAAGGGAGGGCCCACCTTCTTTACAAGATTCACCCATTAGCTTTATAGTGTGTTAGTGTTATTTCTGTTCATGCCTTGATTAAATTCTGTTTTGTTGAAACACTACTTTATTGAACTCTGTTTTGATGAAACACTACTTTACTGAACTCTGTCTTGCTGAAACTCTGCTTTACTGATTGTTACATTGTTTTCATATGATTCATGCTTGGGTAAATGTTAATAATTCTAGTTAGCAATCCTATTTGGTAAATTTATGAAAGCTTGATAATTAGGGACAGGTGATGAAGATTCCTTCTTGGGGATTAGGGTCCCGTTCTCTGTTAGAGATAGTTAGCCTTCAGTGCATGTCAATTATTTCAATTAGTAATGAGTTCATGAAAGTGTGCTAATCGGAAACAAGTACTGAAGATTCCTGCTTGGGGAATATGGTCCTGTTCTCCGTTAAGAGGTAGTTAGTCTTCAGTGTGTGTCAATCATTTTAATCAGCAATGAGTTCATAAAAGTGTGGTGATCGAAAACAGGTGCTGAAGATTCCTGCTTTGGGAATAGGGTCATGTTCTTTGGTTATAGAATAGTTGGTCTTTCCTTTTGCAGTGTCTTGAAGGATTTCTTTTCCAGGTTGTTATTTTCTTAATGTAATCCAAGATTCTTTGGACAATTATTTCTTTAAACATTGAACTCTGCAATAGGTAGATTGCTTTCCTGTAATTCAAGTCAGAACTTCAGTTTGTTCAAGGCAAAGTGTGATCAATATGATTTTACTACAACTCTAGGTTGCTTTTGAGATTGAGCATATATAGTGCGTGGTTACCTTTGAAATAAACAGACTTCCCTAGGTTGACAATTTATGTAACACTTGATTGTTTAGTTAAATAAGCAATTATAATGACCAACACTAATATGTATCAAACTACACTTGTACATCTAGGTGTAATATGGTGAAGTGGAGTTTGAGTTGTGGCATCTTCAAAAGCCTTTGAAATAGTGGGAGGTGGTTCTCCTTGTTCCATGAACCAAGTTTCTTAAATTATTCAGTGCCACCTTGGTTCGGCTCATAATTTTCACTGGTCTAGCAGTGGACAATTTTAGAAGTTTGGTTATCTTTATTGCAAATGCAAAGAGCTCTATAACAAGGAGCACGCCACTCGACCAACTCCCCTGCTTGATAATGATAAGTTCCCTCAACTTGAACTAGCCGTTTCCATGAAAATATGACCTGGGCAATAAGACAATGACATAAAGAGCCTATTATTGATCATTGGGGCTCAAAATCTATTGAAAAATATCTTCAACCTGACTCATGGATTGTACATGTCGCCCCCTGATGTATATATTTATATTGTCCAGTTGGCCTTTATGTTTGTGTTTATGATGATGACGATGGTGGTGGTGGTGCTTGGGGCATGGGTAGATATATTTTTTCTTATAGAATCTTAGGGAATGGCCATTTTAATGTTTTGTTTTAGCCCTTAAGGTAGTTTATAGACTTTAGGTTCATGGAAATGGTTTTGTGTCACTCATTTTTTTGTATTAAATTCCATCTACATGTTGGGTGCATGAAGTTGGTTCCCAATTTCGCTACAACGGGAACACACATCCATTGTAAATTTTAGGTGTGTGCTCCTATTTAAATAGATTTGACCTTTGTTGAAGTTCTACATAGGTAATTTACCCATAGATTTAGAGGTTTTTTTGACTTTTCAATGCGTAACCTCCGAGGTGGAGCTTGGCAGTGCTATCTCCTTCCCCAATATTCCACTGATGTGACCTTGGAAGATGATCTCATGTGACCATGTGATTGTGGGCGCAACCAAAGGTGGTTTGATGGAAATCCTCTTTTCGCCCCAGAATTCACTACAGAGCTCCACGTATGCCTTTGGCGATACCGTGGTTTTGATTGCGGCCCGCTCACAAAAAATTAATACCCGAGCATGTTCTGATCCCGCAATTGAGCATGACTATTGATCTCTAATACCTTGGCGATGCCTCTCGATCAATGGTTGTTATTGGCCTTCCTTTCCTTCCTTATTTCGTCCTTCCATGCGCAATCTCATATCTCCATGATCTGTCGACACGTAGCTCCCTTCCAAATCAATGGCTATGATTCATTTCGTGATCCGGGCTCCGGGAATTTCAAATCTCAAACTCTGATTTTCTCCATATGCCAATATTCCGGAGTCAATGATCTGCAGACACCTGTCCTTCTCAATTGATGACTCTGCCTCTACTTCAGAAATTTGACCTTTCAACCAGATCAACGGTTCTATGGCTCCTTTCTCGATCAATGGTCGAGATCTCCTTCGGGTCTCCTGACTTCTGAAATCTCAATTCTCAAACTTTACTTCCCCTCGAAGTATGCGAATTACTGCCACGCGTCCTCTTGAATCAGACGGTTGAGGCTTACTTCGGGTCTTTACGCGAAGTCCATAGGATTATGCCACGTATTTTCTGGATCAGATGACCCAGATTCACTTCGGACGATCTGACGCTTGAGATCTTCTTCGAACGATCTGACGATTGAAATCTACTTCGGATGATTCGATGATCGACACGTCTTTTCTAGATCAAATGACCCATATTCACTTCAGACGATCTGACGCTTGAGATCTTCTTCAGACAATCTGACGAATAAGATCTACTTCGGACGATCTGGCGACTAAGATCTACTTCGGATGATCCGACGGTCAAGAATTTATTTCGTCTCTCCGGGCTTCGGGAATTTAAAATCTCAAACTTTATCTCTATTCACCTTTTTCGGAGCTAACAATCCACTGACGCGTGTCCCTCTCAGGTCAACAGCTACAATCCTTTTGCATCTCCGGACTTCGGAATTCTTAAGTCTCAACTTCACAAATGTTTCAAAGTGAGATTCTTGAAGCGTAACCTCCTCACATCTTTAGACCTGAAACGAATGATGTTCATTTGATCAAGATCTTAGATCAACGACTCGATCTATCTGCGATGCAGCTTTGCCTTGGATTATATCCAATGACTCTTCTTCTATATTATCATGTCCTTCCACTTTAGAATGATCCAACGGTTGTCGGATATTCACATAAATGAGATCTCATATATTTTACCTCGCTTATCCTATCCTTCCATCAATTCGATCTGACGACTGATGGAAATTCGAATGATTGAGATCTCAGATCTCAGTCCTTTCTTATCCTGTCCTTACACTTAAGGTGATCCGATGACTGATAGATATTTGGATAATCAAATTCTCAATCATTTTTCCCTGATCATGTTTCAGTACTGCGCTTTCCCTTCTGAGCTTTGATCTCTGCATACTGTTCGTTTCTCCTCCTGATCTTATGATTTTCCTGTTTTCCATCAACGTTGTTGTTCTTGCCATCAATGAAAAGTAAAATCTTCCTGTAAAATATGCCAACAGTCTCCCCCTTTGGCATTGATGGAAACCTTGAAAGGCTGCACTATTCTTCTTAGAACTCCAACTGCAGCATTCAGACCACACCTTTTTCTCTCCCCCTTTGACATCAATGTCAAAGAAAACCGATAGTGACTCTCTTCTCCCCCCGATCATAGATACAATAAGCATTATCCCCCTGATTAGATATACTATGAGCACTCTCCCCCTGATCAGATAGATTGTTTTAACTTGATAATAGGGTCATGCCCAACTTCTGGCGTAGATACTCAAACTGACCTTTTGCAAGCGATTTAGTGAAGATATCAACTATCTTCTCTATGGAAGGAATATAATTTAGCTGAAAAACTCTATTTGTAACCTACTCTTTGAGAAAATGATATTGTATTGGTATATGCTTAGTCTTTTCATGTAGAGCAGGATTCTTGGAGACACTGATGGCACCGGTGTTATCACAGTGAAGTGGAATTGGATCAGTACAAGTTATCTTCAAATATGCAAGAGTTTGTATCATCCACAAGATCTGAGTGCAACAAGTAGCAGCAGCAATGTACTCTGCCTCTGTAGTTGATAATGAAATAGATCCTTTATTATTACTAAGTCATGCTACTAACGAATCACCTAAGAAGAATGCACCTCCACTGGTGCTCTTTCTCTCATCCAAACAGTTTTCCCAATCAACATCTGAATATGCAGTTAATTGAAAATTCTGATTTCTAGGATACCAAAGACCATAATTCATTGTTCCCTTCAAATATTTTAACATCCTCTTGACAGTTTCTAAATGACTTTGTTTAGGAGCAGACTGATAATGACCTACCATTCCAACAGCTTGCATAATATCAGGATGGGATGTTGTGATGTACAAAAGACTGTCTATCATTGATCGATAAGTTCTTTGATCAACATCAGGTGAAATATCATCTTTATTGAGCTTGAAACCAACCACCATAGGTGTACTAATAGGAGAGGAATCTTCCATCTGAAACTTCTTCAACATTTATTTCAAATACTTTTCTTAAGAGATAAATAGCCCTGCAGAACTCTGATTGATTCGTAAACCAATAAAATATGACATTTCTCCTATCATGGACATCTCAAACTTAGTTTGCATTGAATTAACAAACCACTGAACTGAAGGGTCATTAGTGCATCCAAAAATAATGTCATCTACATAAACCAGAACAACTAATAAATCATCACCTTCAGACTTAATGTATAAATTGATGTCAACAATACCTTTCTTGAACCCTTTGTCCTGTAGAAATTTGTCCAGACTATAATACTAGGCTCGTGGTGCCTGTTCCAGTCCATATAATGCCTTTTTCAACTTATAGACATAGTCATGATTATCTGTCAGTGAAAATCCTTCAGGTTGCTCCACATGTACATCTTCTTCTAGATCTCCATTAAGAAATGTTGACTTAACATCCATCTGATATACTTTAAAGTTCTTATGACATGCATAGAAAATAAACATTTTGATGGCTTGTAATCTTGCCACTGGTGCAAAGGTTTCATCAAAATCTTATCCTTCAACTTCTGCATACCCCTTACAAACCAATTTGGATTTATTATTAACAATTTGTCCTTGTTCATTCATTTTATTCTTAAACACCCATTTGGAGCCAATTACATTCTTATTTGCAGGTCTAGGAACAAGCTCCCAAGTATTGTTCTTTTCAATCTTATCCAGTTCCTCATTCATTGCTCACAGATTTTGTTAATGAGTCTGCAAAATTATTCAAAGTGTCCACCTTCATCAATGATACTTTCTTTTCTTCAATCATGTCTCTCACAAAGTGATATTGAACATCAATGTGCTTTATCTTTGAATGATAAGCAGGGTTCTTCGCCAGAAAAATTGCACTCTGACTGTCACACTCTATCCTTACAACTTGTTGTACTAGCCCAATACCTAAACAAAATATTTGTAACCATATTGATTCTCTACTTGCATGAGTGGCATCCATGTATTCAAATTCTGTAGTTGAAAGTGCCACTACAACCTGTCTTTTGCTCATCCAACTTATTGATCCTACAAACAGGTTAAACACATACCCGCTTGTAGATATCCTATGATCCAAATCTCCAGCCCAGTATGAATCCACAAAGCCATGTATATCGACCACTCTGTACAATCCCAGTCTTCCTTCATAGCACAATCCATAGCTAGCAGTGCCACACAAATACCTGAAAACCCTTTTTACTGCTGTCCAATGCTCCTTCCCTGGTTTTGACATATACCTGCTCAAAACTCCCACTGCATGTGCAATGGTCGGTCTAGTACATACCATTGCATACATCAAACTGCCAACTGCACTCGCATATGGAACATGAGACATGTCTTCCTCTTCTTCATGTGTATCGGGACACTGATCCACAGATAACTTTACACCAACAGGAATAAGAACCTTGACCGGTTTAGATTCCTGCATATTAAACCTCTGCAATATTGTCTCGACATATTTTCTATGATTTAACTAGAGTTTCATCTTTTTTCGATCTCTTTTAATTTCCATGCCCAAAATGAAATTTGAAGCACCAAGATCCTTCATGTCGAATTTAGAGGACAACTGCGTTTTCACATCCTGGATAATCTCCTTGTTGTTTCCTATCAACAACATGTCATCCACATACAAGACCAAATAAATCAAATGATCACCAATTAATTTAGAATACACACAGTGATCCTCTTTGCTTCTTGTGAAGCCAAGTCCCAG
>ML795710.1:386681-440955 GCA_009831015.1 Picea engelmannii | reverse complement strand
GATACATTTTTCAACCTTCTTATCCAGCTTACTCCTGTTTTATTTTGGAACATGAACATATGCATCGCAGGCAAATACCTTAATATGTGTGAGAGAAGGTTCCTTACCAATCCATACCTCTTGTGGAGTCTTGTCACCCAACGCTGATGAGGGTGATCTGTTGAGAAGATAACATGCAATACCCACTGCCTCTGTCCATAATTCTTTCCCTAACCCGACACCATTGAGCATGCACCTTGCTTTTTCCATCAACGTCCTATTCATCCTTTCTGCAACTCCATTCTGTTGAGGTGTATATGGAGTAGTCTTCTGCCTTGCTATACCACACTTCTTAAATAATTCTTCAAATTTATTCCCGTAGAACTCTCTGCCATTATCTGTTCTCAGCACCTTAATTATTTTCTCTGTTTGATTCTCAACAAGAGCCTTAAACTCTTTAAACTTGTCAAAGACTTCAGATTTATTCTTGAGGAAATATATCCAAGTTTTCTTTGAGAAGTCATTTATAAATGAGACATAGTACACAGATTTTCCCAATGATGGGACCGAGACAGGTCCAAAAACATCACTATGAACTAGTTGTAAAATTCCTTCTGCCCTCGTTGCACCAGAGGGGAATATTACGTGATTCTGCTTCCCATATAGACAATGTTCACAGAAATCAAAATCTAGAGAGCAGTTAGACATACCTTCAACCATACCTTTACCGTGTAGTAGTCAAATACCCTTGTCTCCAATATGACCCAGTCTTTGATGCCACAACATAACCTTTTCTCCAGAGACTGTAGGAGTTCTTTCTTCTTCAACTCTAATATCAAGAACAATGGAGCTATTACACCCATCACTAATAGTGCTTCCTAGTAGCTTATACAGAGTTCCAAACCAAACAACCTTCATCAACACCATTGCTCCTCGAACCATCCTACAAGTTCCCTTTTCAAAAATTGCTTTTACCCCTGCATCTTCCATTTTGCTTACAGAAATCAAATTTATGTCCATACCTGGGATGTGTAGAACACCAGGCAGTGTTCTAATCCTTCCATCTATGAGTCTCAACTTGACCCTTCCTCTTCCTATGATTCTGGTTGTCGAATCATTACCTAAGAAAACCTTACCTCCATCATACTTTTCATATTCACAGAACCACTCTCTGTGGGGAGTCATATGAAAGGATGCACCAGAGACAATCAACCATGCCTCATGATCTGCATGTGTGCTTGAAGAGGCCAAGTACACATCCCCTCCTTCTTCCTTGGAGGTCTTTTCTTCTGTAGAAGAAGATTCTCCAGATCCATTCTTTTTCTCAATTTTGGATCTACATTGCTTCTTGTAGTGCCCTTCTTTTCCACACCTCCAACATACCCTTACAAACTTTCTAGGAGATTTAGATCTACCCTTAGACTTAGATCTCCCACTTGAGAAATTAGATCTATTTCTTTCCTGGGAATGTCCTCTTGCAAATAATGTGTCTGTGCTATGTCCTTCCATATTCTTTTGTCTCATATCCCTCGACAACAAGGATGACACCACTTCTTCAAACTTCAAAGAAATTGTATTACTACCTATGGCCACAACCAGACTATCCCATGAGTCTGGTAAAGACCACAACAAACTAATACATTTATCTTCATCTGAAATTTTAATCTCAACAGATACTAACTGACTTACCACAGTATTGAAGGTGTTCAAATTCTCTGCCACCGAGTCTCCATCTCTTATCCTCAAGTTATACAACTTCTTTCTCAGGAATAGTTTATTTACCAGGGACTTAGACTGATACAACTTCCCCAAATTTTCCCGAAATCCTTGGTTGTAGCTTCCTTTGACACATTCAGTAATACTGAATCGAAAAGACACAATCGGATTATACTCTTTGCCTTCCGATCCATCTTTTTCCAATCATCTGCAGAAGTTCTTGTAGGTACAGTACCTGGATCTACCGCGATCCACTGATCTCTGTCCACCAAAAGATCTTCCATCTTGAGCTTCCACATCTCAAATCTTTTTTCATTAAACTTCTCGATCTCCATCTTCGAATTGCTTGCCATTTCTTTTCACCTGAAAAACAATATCGTAGATCTCCCACTGTAACAAGGCTTATCACAGTCCAGAGCCAAACCCTTGACCACAAAGGCGTCCCCCTGAAGCCAATAAAGATATGATACCAAATGTAAATACTAATATTGTACAATGTCTACTGTAAATAGATATTCAGAAAATAACAGAAAATATACAATGTCAAATATAAACATTACACAGATATTTTTCCCCTGGAAACCCAAACCGGGAAAACCAACATATATTATATTCATTCATTATGTTACATTGTTTACAATACAATATACATATAGGAGCCAACGACATCCAAAACTCTAACCCAACGACCTAGATTAGTCCAAAACCCTAATTCCTTAACCGGAAATAGAAAACCATCGGCAAAAACCATGTGCCGAAAAAACCACCTAAATACATGACACGTTTCCCAATGTAGGTGTCACGTTTCCTGAAGCATAATTTTTTTTTTCCGTGGGCTCTACCTCTGCACCCCCGTGCGGGGGGCTCCGGTACCCTGCATGCCCGGAACATACGCTCAGACACTACTACTCATGCAAAGAATATAACACATACCGAACAACTTTGTGGTCTGAGATGAGCTTTGTTAAGAATATGTATTGTTGTATGAATTTCTTTTACCCAATATGTCTAAGAAATATTCCTTTCATTCATCATTGATCTTGCCATCTGCTGAACTGATCTATTCTTCCTATCAACTACTCCATTTTGTTGTGGAGTCCTTGGAATAGTATACTCTCTTTTGATCCCATGTTTATCACAAAACTCTTTGAATTCCCTTGAACTAAACTCTCTTCCTCTATCAGACTTTACAACCTTCAGTCTTTTTCTTTTTTGATTCTCAGTCAGAGCCTTAAACACTTTGAATTTTCAAATGCTTCAGATTTTTCTTTCAGAAAGGAAACCCATGTAAGTCTAGAATAATCATCAATAATCAACATGAAGTAATTTTATTTTCCTGTACCTTCCTTCCTTGATGGTCCACATAAATATATATGTACTAACTGAAGAGGTTTCTCTGTTGATGAAAAGTTCTTAGATTTAAACGGCGTCCAAGTAAGCTTTCCTATTTGGCAAGGTTTGCATACAGAATCATATGGCTTTGATATTTTTGGAAGATCTTTTATTGCCCCAATGTTTCTAAGTTTGATTAGATGATCAAAGTTTAGGTGTCCAAGTCTCCTATGCCATAACCAACTTTCATCATACTTGATTAAATGACATTCTTCTTTTTCTTCTTTCAAAACATAGACACTGTTTTCTGTTCTTATGCCTTTAGCCACCACTTGTCCCAAGTTTACAGACTTTATCTTACAATATTTGGAAGTGAACACCACTTCACATCCTCTGTCACACATTTGACTTACACTGAGAAAATTATGTTTCAACCCATCTACAAGTAGAACATCCTGGGCTTTTCCTTTACCATTACTCAAACTTACCATCCCTTTACCCTTGATTTTACTTGGTTCATCATTTCCAAAGGTCACATTTCCTATTTTTCTTTTACTTATAGACAAAAACTTATCCTTGTTTCTAGTCATGTGCTTGGAACATCCACTGTTTATATACCAAGGGTCTTTTTTTTTGAGCTAAAAGTACTAGACCACATTTTTCACCATCTTTCTTTTTCCATGTGCTGGCATTTCTAGCTAAGGGTTTTATCCTTGGATCTGCTTTGTAATTATTCAGATGGCATTTTGCAGCTTTGTGGTTGAAGTTATGATAGTTATAGCATTCGAGCTCATTGTTCAATAGGTCAAAGTTATTGGTGCAACTTTGTCTACTCATTGGTTGTTTAGTTCTATGTTGCAAAGATTGTTTATTTCTTGATCTCCTAAGTTGCATGTCTCTAAACTTAATTTGACAATTTGCAATCTTATGACCAAAATTAGAGCAGTAAAAAAAGTAACCATGGAAGAAATTCTGGTACCTGAAGGATGACCTTCTTCTTGGCATTTGTTGCTCCATCTTCTGATATCTTTGTTTTTTATCAGGGATCATCTTGTCTTTATTATCTTTTGGTGGCAGATTACTCACATGGTTTGATTGTCTGCTAACTTGGAACTTGATCATATTTACTGCCTCTTTGCTTTCTGGTCGTTTGTTGCTTGAACCACTTACATAACCTAAACCAGTCTTCAACAAAGGAGATCTCCGTTTGCTTAGAACATCGTTTAGTTCTGCTGAGGCTTTAATTCTTGGAAGATTTTGGAGATACAATGTGTTAAACTTCTCCATCTATTTTCTGGTTTTTACTACCTCTTCTTCCAAGGCTTCACATCTTTCCTTCTTCTCTGATAATTGTTGTTTCAGAATGTCCTCTATTTTCTTTGCCTCTTCTAATTCAACTTTTAGTAGGGCAAAGTCTTCATCAGGTTTTTTACTGTCTTTCTCGAACTGTATCAACAATTGTTTTTTCTTTTTCTTCTTAAATATGAGTCTAGCAATTTCTTCTAGGGCACTAATCAGTTTTCCTTCCAAGTCAACCACAACTTCTTCATCATTAACATCACTTCCTGTGATGTTATTATCACAATCCTCTTTGTCCATAAGCATAAATTCATTAACCTTATCTTCACAAGAAGAATCACTATCTGTGTCTCCTGAAGAGTCATCATTGTTTACACATAAACTTTTCTTTGTACCAAATCTCTTGGATTTGTACTTCTTTTCACCTTCAGAGTTTTGGTCCTGCTTCTTGTGTGGAAACTTATATGCAAAGTGACCTATCTTTCCACAGTTAAAACACTTGAAGGGAAACTTGCCTTGGTACTTGCCTGATCCTTTCTTTAGTCTTCTCACAAATTTTGCTTCAATTTCATCAGGCTCAAAATCCTCATTCTTATCTTCTTTAAAAGATGATTCTCTAGTGGTGGATTTATCTTTACTAATCCTCATTTCATAAGCAGTTAGAGTTCCTAGAAGTTGATCAATAGACAAAATCTTAAGATCATTCAGTTCTTCTATTGCAGAAACTTTTGGATTAAATCTATTAGGTAGAGATCTTAAAATCTTCTGAACTAAAAATACATCTTCAATCTTCTCACCAAGACCCTTCATGGAATTCACAAGCTCCTCAACTCTTAAGAAATATTTATTAACTATTTCATCCTCATTCATATTTAGTTGTTCAAATTTCAATCTATATGTCTGAAGTTTGGAATATTTTACTTTCTCATTTCCTTCATAACTGCTAATGAGTTTATCCCACATCCCTTTGGAAGAATCAAGATGCACTACCTTTACAAATTCAGCTTCAACAATCCCACTCAATATATCATTCATTTCCTTTGCATTGAAGCTAAATTATAACTTATCAATTTTGGAAGCTAGCACAACAGGTTTTATATATCTAGTCTCTACAACATCCCAAACATCAACACCTAAGGCCATAATGTATGTTCTCATTCTAACCTTCCAGAAAGAAAAATTTGTTCCATCAAACAAATGAGGCTTATTGGTTGAAGTTCCTTCATGACTTGTCATGTTTAAGCTTACTGATCTACCTTTAGCTAAAAGGAACCTGCTCTAATACCAATTGTTGGAAATACTAAGACAATTGAGAGGGGGGGTGAATCAATTGTTATTGTGCTTAAACAATTTTATGTCTATTGAAATATTATTAATCTTCTCCAAGTGATCATCAAGATTATGCAAGTCATGAACAACATAAATAATACACATCAATCACACATATGATATACACAGAGACAAATACTCATGAGAAAACCCATAAAGGGAGAAAACCTCTTCTTCTTAAAATGATAGGCCGTATTTTAAGTTCTGTACATCATCAATCTTTGAGCACCAACTCAAAATGAGGCTACAACCTCTTCTTTAACAAGTTGCAACTTGTAGAGAGCACCAACCCTCAAGATTCTCTAGCACCCACTAGAAAGAAGCATATTTTATCCTTATGATCTCCAACACCAACTGGATGGAAGCACCTACTTCAACTTATACAAGCACCAACTAGATGGAAGCACCTACTTCAACTTATACAAGCACCAACTAGATGGAAGCACCTACTTCAACTTATACAAGCACCAACTTGCACACAAAAAACTCTTTGTTTTCCCTAGCACCACCCTGCCACCCTGTTTTCTAACGACAACTAGATGGAAGCTAAAACTCCCAGTATTCAAGCACCAACTTGAATAACAGAGGACCACAGTCCTCCCTACCACCACCCTACAACATACTTGAATAATACCTTACAATAATACAGGCAGTTCAATGCTTACCACTTCTTCTATGTTCTGCAATTCTTCTCTGCTTCTGTCTGTTCATGCTTGGCTCCACTTGCTGTCTCTTTCCATCTGCTCTTCCTCTGCTTTTTTCATGCTCTTAGGTTATCCTACAATCTGTTCTTTTCACCATTTCTTCTCTTTCCATCTTATGTTCTTCATCTCTACACTTTCTCACTCATTTCATGCTCTTCTCTTCAATGCATATAGGTCAACTTATTTTTATAGAGAAACAACCAACCTCTCTCTGTCACTACATTTTACTTGTATTCCTTCTCTCATCATTCGTTACACTCTACATATCCAACGCTCAAGTCAAGAATATAAAAACGCTCAAGAGCCATGATTCCAACGCTCAAGAAAAATGATTCAGTTAGTGTAACTGAATCATAACTGATCAAGAAACTACGAAGTGAAACAACAAACCTTCGATCAGATTCTGTTTGATCAACATCGTTGGATTATACACATAGAGGTTTCTTTTGAATTTTTAATGTGTAACTTCTGAGGTGGAGCCTGCCAGCGCTAGATCCTTCGCCAATATTCCGTTGATGTGACCTTGGGTGATGACCTCATGTGACCATGTGATTGCGAGCATGGACAAAGGTGGTTTGAGGGAAATCCTCTTTTTGCTCCACAATTCACTACATAGCTCCACGTATGCCTTTGGAGATACTGTGGTTTTGATTGTGGCCCGCTCACGAAAAATTAAGACCCGAGCATGTTTTGACCCCGCAATTGAGAATGATCGTTGATATCCAATCCCTTGGCAATGCCTCTCGATCAACGACTGTTATCAACCTTCCTTTCCTACCCTATTTCCTCCTTCCATGCACGATCCCATATCTCCACGATCTCTCGACACATAGCTCCCTTCCAAATCAACGACTATGATTCATTTCATGATCTGGGCTACGGGAGTTTCAAATCTCAAACCCTTCTTTTCTTCATACGCCAATCTTCCAGAGTCGATGATTTGCAGACACTTGTCCTTCTCAATCGACGACTCTGCCTCTACTTCGGGAATTTGACCTTTCAACCAGATCAACAGTTTTGCGGCTCCTTTCTTGATCAACGGTCGATATCTCCTTCAAGTCTCCAGACTTATGAAATCTCAAGTCTCAAACTTTACGTCCCCTCAAAGTATGCGGATTACTGCCACGTGTCCTATTGAATTGGACGGTTGAGGCTTACTTCGGGTTTTTACCCGGAGTCCATAGGATTACGCCACGTCTTTTCTGGATCAGATGAACCAGATTAAGTTCGGACGATCTGACAACTGAAATCTACTTCAGATGATCTGATGGTCGACATGTCTTTTCTGGATCAGACGACCCAGATTCACTTCGGACGATTTTCCGCTTGAGATATTCTTCGAACGATCTAATGAATGAGATCTACTTCGGACGATTTGACGACTGATATCTAATTCGGATGATCCGACGGTCAAGAATTTATTTCGGCTCTCCGGCTCTTCGGGCTTCGGGAATTTCAAATCTCAAACTTTATCTCTATTCACCTTTTTCTGGAGCTGACAATCCACTGACGCGTGTCCCTCTCGGATTAACGGCTGCGATCCTTTTGCGTCTCCGGATTTTGGAATTCTCAAGTCTCAACTTCACAAATATTTTGAAGTGAGATTTTCGAAGCGTAACCTCCTCACATCTTTAGACCCGAAATGAATGATGTTCATTTGATCAAGATCTTAGATCAACGACTCGATCTATCTGTGATGCATATTTTCCTTGGATTAAATCCAACGACTCTTCTTCTATATTATATCGTCCTTCCACTTTAGAATGATCCAACGGTTGTCGGATATTCGCATAAATGAGATCTTAGATATTTTACCTTGCTTATCCTATCCTTCCATCAATTCAATCCAACGACTGACAAAAATTCGGATGATTGAGATATCAGATCTCATCCCTTGTTTATCCTGTCCTTCCACTAAAGGGGTTCCGACAACTGATAGATATTCAGATAATTGAATTCTCAATCGATTTTCCTTGATCATGTTTCGGTACTGCGCTTTCCCTTCTGAGCTTTGATCTCTGCATACTATTCTCTTCTCCTCCTGAGCTTATGCTTTTCCTGTTTTCCATCGACGTTGTTGTTCTTGCCATCAATGACAAGCACACTCTTCATGTAAAATATGCCAACACTCCTATGAGGTCCTCCCTCACTCCTCCTTATTGTCCATATACAACATCTAAGCATGAAGGTGGAAAATATACAAAGCGAGTTTCAAAAGGGGACTTACCAGTAGAAGTGTGGACTGCTCTATTATAAGAGTGTTGTATATAGATCAAATTTTCATCCTAGGTCTTTGGATGCTTCTGATTTTTACCCCTCAAAAGTTGCACCAAAGTCTCATTGAATAATTTTGTCTGCCCATCTATCTGTGGATGGAATGTTATAGACCTCTTCAACTTAGTGTCCATATTCTCCCACAACATAGTCCAAAATGCACTGAGAAATATGGTATCCCTATCTGAGATGATGCTCCTTGGTATCCAAAAGTGCACCCAGACTTGTTCAAAGAATTTATTTGTTGATTCTTTTCCAATGAATGTCTTTTTAGAAGGCATGGGAATGCACATTTTGTTGAACCTGTCAACTACCAAAAATAGATAGTCATGTCCCTTCCTGGTTTTTAGTAAACCTCCCAAAAAATCCATGGAAATGTTTTCCCAAGGTTGAGTGGGTATAGGTAAGGGATGGTATAGACCTTGCTTCTTGTTGTTGGGCTTGCTGGTACAACAAATTATACATCCTCTAATATACTGTGCTACATATTCTTTCATTCTAGGCCAATACACATATCTTTGTAAGTTGGAAACTATTTTCCCAACACCAAAATGTCCTGCAATGTTGGAGGTGTGAGCCTCTCTGATAAGATGTAATCATTCACCTCTAGGAACACAAATCTTGTTGATATTGTAGAGTAAAACATTATGGAAATGATATTCAACCTTGTCATCACCTTCTTCTATATGACTTTGGCCTTGTATCTATTGAAAAACCTCCCTAAAGTCCTCATCTTCTGTGTATGCCTCTTTGTATGCATCATGGGTAAAAGGATCCATGTGCATTATAGTTCCCAAAGTTGTAATATTAGACATGGGTGGTTGTGAAAGCATGTCTTGTAACTTATTTGTGCTACCCTTCTTATACTTTATGACCAAATGAAATTGTTGTAAAATCCCCATCCACTTGTAATGTTTAGTTTGTTGTAGCTTACTCTGGGCATGCAAATACTTTAGTGGTTGGTGATTTGTGTGGATGATGGTCTCCTTTCCCATCAGATAGTGATTCCACTTTTTGATAGCTTGTACCAAGGTTTAGAGCTCCTTGTCATAGGTATGGTAGTTGAGAACTGCCCCATGAAATACTTCAGAATGATAGTAGATGGGCCTTCCTCCCTGCATCAGTATTGCTCCCAGGAATACCCATTTTCATCTATCTCCACTTCAAAAGACTTCTACAAATTTGGTAGTGCGAGCACTAATGCTTGACTGATCTTTATTTTAAGCTCATCAAAGGCCTTCTGATGATTATTTCCCCATAGGAAACTCTTACCACTAGTTGTTATGGTGTGGAGTGGTGCAGCTACCACTGTAAATGAAGCTATGAACTTCTACAAGTGTTGTGTTGCCCCCAAAAAAATCATAACTTCAGTGAAATTTGTAGGAATTGGCCATTTCATGATGGTCTCGATATTTGTGGGATCTATCTTGAGGCCCCCTCCACTAATCACATACCCCAAATACACCAAACACTATTGAGAAAACTCGTATTTCTTGAGATTTGCTAGCAACTGGTGCTTTTTCAGAGTCTCTAAGGCCTACATAAGATGTGACATATGCTCTTCCCAGGTAGCACTATAAACCAATATATAATCCAAATATACAATAACAAATGAATCTAGATAAGGGTGTAAAATAGCATTCGTTAATCTCATAAATGTAGTCGGTGCATTGCATAAACCGAATGGCATAACCAACCACTTATACAATCCTTTCCTTGTCTTGAAGGAAATCTTCCAAGTATCTTCTTATTTGACTAGTACTTGGTGATATCCCGATTTCAAATCCATCTTCGTGAAGTACTTGGCATGATGCAATTGTTCCAATAGATCATCAATCCTTGGCAGGGGGTACTGATTCTTCAATGTAATCTTGTTCAATTCCCTGTAATCGATACACATTCTCCAAGTCCCATTCTTCTTGGGAACAATTATGATGGGTGACCCACAAGGTGAGGTACTTGGTTGAATTATACCCTACTCCAACAAATGTTGCAATTGCTTCTTTATTTCATTCGCTTCCAGAATGAATTGTCTATGCAACTCAATATTTGGAAATGGGGAGTCTGGAAACTACTGTATTTCGTGCTTCACTTCCCTCTTAGGTGGTCGCCCTTTAAGCTCCTGGAACACTCCTCTGTATTTCTGTAGCAACTCCTTCAAATGTTGTTTCTGCTCTTTAGTACACCCCTCCAGGGATGCCTTCACTCTCATTGAATCATCATCAAATTGATTTTCTCTAAATAAAAGTAAAACATATTTCTTACTGGAACTAATAAAATTCTTGGCTTGATTGGAAATTACCAAGGAGATATTTGAATTTCCTTTATGAACATTGATGATGTAGGACTTCCCGTCCTTGATTAGTCGGTATTGTTTGGATCTCCACATGAATTTTCCATCCCTCATATACATGTAAGGGCTTCCAAACATTATTCCACATACATTAATGGGTACTACATCCAATTACACTTCATCAATAAAATCAACACTTGTAGCAAATTTAATCTTACACTGTTTTGTTACCTTTATCTCTGCATCATTTTTTACCCAGCCCAATGGATAGGGGCTAGGATGATTGTGAACCTCCAATCCAAGCTTGTTGACCCGATCCGATGCTATGATATTATCCTATGAACTAGAGTCAAGCATAACATCTATCTTGGTCTTCTTGACTTGAATCTTGATGTGGAAGAGTTTGGTCATCTCCTTCTCTTCCTGGTGATGAAGGTTACTCAGATGCACCTCCGTCTACATAGATGTGAATACAATATTTTCATCCACATTCGAGATAATTTCAACCTGATTACTTGAATATTTGGCTAGAAGGTTCTTTTTCTTTCCTTCCTTCTTGCGGTTCTTTGGGTTCAAATATGGATTTAGTTTCCAACATTTTCCCTCAGTTTTCCATCAATGTTGCAATGATTGCAATGATTTCTGGTATATTTACTCTGTTTTGAAATGATTGTTGCCTTATCTTTTCCCCCTTTCCACTTCTTCTTCCTTGTAGTGTCCCATCTTGGCTAATATAGTTTTGTGATACCCAAAGAGGGTGATTTTGATGGTTTATGTATGTCAGACTTATATACTATGGACCTAGTCTATCTTGGCTAATACAATTTTTTGACACCCGAACAGGGTGATTTTAATGATATATGTATGTCTGACTTATATATTATGGAATCAATTTCAGTTAAGAATATGTTATGTATGCTTCTTTTTCCTAAATCCAGTTAATGATATGGATTAGTACATATGTTTGTGATATGTATGACCATTTTTGTGTGTAACACATAACTGATGTGATTTATGTAAATATGCATGCTTTACATGTTTATGTACACTTAACCTTGTAATGAGTAGGATTTGGCAGGGATCTTAGTTACTGCTAAGAAGGACACATCGATCAGATATGAACGTGGAGGTCATGTACACATTGGGTAAAATGTGATTAATGTAATTCATTATGAATTTTATTTGATGATCTTAATATTTAAGTCTATGGTGTATGCAAGTCTAGGAAATCAAGACCTTGCCAATAAGACGATCAAATGGTAAGCGCTCACAACCAACTCCTGGAAGTGAAACATGGATTTTCAAGAAGAATAAATGAGGATCCATGGAGGTTAGGGAACAAAGTCCTAAATCTATGGAAGATCAAGACGTAGAGTCTTGGATAAAGGTGTGGTATAGATCAGGGCATGGAGTCCTAAATCTACTAGGGTGTGGAGTCCTAGTTATAAGGCAAGGACGCAGAGTCCTAATGAGTCTGGAGGGTGCACAATATGGGTGTGGAATCCCTATTCTCTAGCAGAGAAAAACCACTCAAGGAAACCAATCAACCAAGTGAGAAAAAATAAGTTAAGCCTTATATTAATTTAATTTCAAATTACCCACTTTGAAGGGGATTTAAATAAACAAATATTATTTAAAAAAAGAGGGAAATTACTTATTTAAAAAAATGGAAAATAATATAAGAAGACACATGACATGCTGGATATTATAGTAATTTAGGTAATTTAATTAATAAGAAAATTCTAGGGGTGCCACCTCAAAAGGAAGGTGATGAATAATAAGTATTTTTGGGAATTAGATAAATATTGGAATTTTTCATTAGGGTGAAGTGTCACCCCACTTAAATCCTATAAATAAAGAAGGACCCCCATGGTTTTTGGGGTGTGACCTGGAGAGTACCCAGATGCTACTGGAATGACTTTGGGAAATTCTAAATTAGTTATCTAGGTAGTCTTTCTTGGATTGAGGGTGATCTGAGTGGTGTTAGGAGTAAGAATTACGTATATATCATCTTTTTCAGCATTCAGGTGGGGTTTGTGAGCTCTTTAGCTTGTGGTTTGTAGAGGGAAAAGTTATCCCTGGATAAGGTTGGGTGGAAAAATCGGGTGGTCTTTGGGAGTTGGAAAGGAAGTTGTGGAAGAGGGAAAAGAAATTGGTATCAAGCATAATTTCCATTTTTTCATATGAAATTAATTTGAGCATTAATTAAATTCTTGCTGGAAAACTTTGTTGGTTCTTACTAGTTAAATGTCTTACCATAATTATGTTTATTTATTAATATTTAACATGTTCTATTCCGAGTTCAAATAGAATGGGATTTAAGAACTTGGATCAGTTGCAGATGTATATTATTATGTAGGTAGCTTAACCAATTGTATGGAATCCATGAGGGTAAATCTACTTGCAGGAGTTTAAAACCAAAAATAGTTGAGGGAGTTGTGTTATTTCCTCTTGTATCCCACACTAAAGACACATACTACTAATATGAAAAAAGGATCTTAGCAAGTGGATCCATTTCCCTCACTAGTTCCTCCATCATTTCTACATATTGCATATGAGACATAGCATGTTAGCATCTCATCTTCACTAACTTTTGTATAGGACACTGGTTGTTCTTTTAATTAAACTCCAATCCAACGTATATTCCATTAATTTAACATAAATGAGATGTCACACAATGACATAATGTTTACTCTAGAAAGCCAAATGGGAAAAACAAATTTCAATGGTTACTCAATTCTCATTTTCAGAATCTTTGGTTACAATGTAACTCATGGATCTTTGTGCATACTTTCCTCCTTGGCCAATATACCCTTTGAGAGTTGTGTCACAAGGACGAATAGGAGATCTTGGGGGTAATGGGAAGGCCAAGAGTCTGACCTTTTAGTTCCCATTGCTCTCTCTCTTTTTTGCTCATATTTTCATTTTTCTATTTTATTTTGTTTTACTTTTCTTTCTTTGTCTCATTTAATTTATAAAATTTGCATTGTCCTTTATTATATAACCTTCATTAATTTTTAAATTACACTTGTAGGTATTGATTCTTACAATCATTCTTGTGTTCAGATCCATTTCAAATCAGGCCTCCCCATTGAGAGGCTTTTTGGTCTCCAAAATATTAGAGGACCAATCTAGAACAGTGTACCATCTTTTTGTTTCTCTTGAACATGGATCTAACTATGAATGTTGGATTTCGTTATTGTCTCGAGTTCTTGCTATGGCTTTATCTCTAGTTCCTAGATTTCTTTTTCCTTCATTACAAAAGTATCCTCATTGACTCTAAGCTCTAAGAAATATTAAGATCCAACTCTTCACTTAGAATTCATTCCCATCTTAGAGTGCAAGTCTCTTGCATTTTCAGACTTGGATACAATCTATCTTGGAAGTTAACGAATCCAAGTAGAATTATGGTTTTATTGTTCAGTGTGAATCCAACAAGCTATGCTATCATGTAGCAATTCCACAAGAGGATGTGTGAATAAACTCCTTCTACTAGGACCAATTGGTTCCTAGAATGGAAACAATTTTCTTATGTTGCACATGCTTACCAACACTCTATCCATGCAACAACTTCACTTGGAGGACCTTGTTTCACCCAAAATAGTTGACAAATCCTACACATGTATAATTGTAGGTGACATTCATCAATAGGCTATAGTCTTGAGAATGAGAGTGTTATCACCTTAAAATTGCTCACTTGCACCATTTTTAGTAGTTACACATGAGTACATCACAATTGGCATGCATAACCCTCATTTGAAGCCCTTTTCCATCATAACATGACCTCAAACTTGTTGGAATCGACCTAGTTAAACCTTGAAATTGACCAAAAGAGGTTATCATAGATATTTCCCCCATTATGTGCATGCATATAGTGTAGATATACCACCCAAATTTTGTGCTTCCCTTTAAAATCACGAATTTTGTTTATTTATGACCCCCATCAATGCACTCCAATTTTTATAATGGGATGTTAATTATATGTGAAACCATGTTAAACCCTAATTGTTATTTTCAACTTTGATCTAGTCATCTTTAAACATTGTAAAGAAGGTCATGTCAATGCAGTTATCCACTACACAACTATAATTGATTCCTGACCTGTCATTGACAAGAGTATTGAGTTCTGGAAAAAGCTTGCTTTTTCATTGTGTGCAACTGTTGATTCATAATATGGATAGTTAAATAGAATATTGTGTCTTGGTTCTCCATGTGCCCTGCCAAATATAAATTTAAATTTTGCATTTATTGTGGAAATATCATTTTATTATTTATCTGCAATTGTCAGTGTCCTTGAATTGTAAATGGAACCCACCCAGAGAAGGAAATATGGGCTAGACATCTTACAGAAAACAACACAAAATGTGGGAAACTCCATGAAATGGGGAAGTCTCAGGAAACATGAAACAAAACTAACATTAGAAAATAATATCTTTGACTTTTCAAACTATTGTTTCATCATTCATCCACTTTAGTACACAAGTTGTGTAAAATTCAGATTCCTAGATGATAGACTTGTCATTGTTATCTTTCATATCAGATTTGAAATATCAAATCATTGTTCAGATTCATATCAAAACATAGGTTAAAAAATCTAAAAGGTGAAAATAGAGCAGGAAGTTGTGCGCTAGTATCATAAGTACAACAAAATGACTAATGGTACAGTTGTAAATTAGAGAACATTTCCCTCCTTCTGCTTAAAAACACCACTATTTTTGAATGCTTGGTTGTTAACTATTTTCATTGTATATTGTTTTTTATATGGTTTAGTATTTCTTAGGGTATATTGTAGTTCAATATTGTACTTGTGTTTTATTCTTGAATTTTTATTAATGAATTTTATAGATGTTTGGGAATTTTTTTTGCTAAAAAATCCTTTTATAATTGGTTCAAAAATCAAATTTTATTTTTTTTGCTCAAAAATCATTTAAAAAAAAATAAATATATGTTGTCGCAAGAGTGACAACCTCAAGAAATATTGTGAAAAAATTGCTATACAAATTACGAAAAATTGTATAGAAATTTTTTCGCAAGATACCTTGTGATCGTCGCTCTTGCGACAAGCCCTTTGATAGATGATTCATTGCAAAAGTTCTTCCGCTTGTTGCTCTTGTGACAATCTCCCTATATTTTCGCGCGCGCGACGATCTCCCTATATTGTCGCGCGCGCGACGATCTCCCTATATTGTCACTCTTGCGATGATCTCTCTAACTTGTCGCTCGTGCGACTATTTTCATCTCTAGTCGCTCTTGCAATGATTTCCCTTCTTTGTCGCTCTTTCGACGCTTTCCCTACTTAGTCGTTAAAGCAACAATATCTCTTCTTTGTCGCTTTTGTGACAACTCCCTAGTGTCGTCGCTCTTGAGACATTGTGCCAGGTTCGTCGCACGTGCCACATCACGTGAAGCGACGTTTGGGAGACCCAATATTCGTCGCAATATCCACGACATAACGTCGCAAGAGTGTTGAAATAGTCATTGCAAAATTACCCAAATTTGCTACTGTACTTATCCCCTATCTCTTTATCATAGTGGTAGATTTTTTTCTAAGAATTTTAGATGGCTAACTCATATTGGGGTGGGTGTAATAATTTGTGATTCTTGAAATCTCTTTTAAAATGAAATTTTTCTCATGGGTAATGCAAAAATTGAAGAAACATTGGTTTGGGGGTAGGATTTTTAAATCATTGATTTTGAAAATGTCTATGTTGTTTATGAGGAATCAAATTGTTTTTACAAGTTACAATTGAAGATACCGATCAACCATCTACACTTGGGGCCAAGAAATTGCTCCATACCCAAGTATTAAGCATCAAGTTAAAGATGGTTTTAGTGTGAAATTTGTTTTCTTATTTTGGTTTACTTTCATGTTTTTGTACTAATATAACATATTAGAAATGTGTATGTAGGCACCAACAGTCTTCTTTCAATCACCATGATCACTTTCCCGGTCCATCACACACCTTCTCCATACATCCCGCCTTCCCCATACATCTCACAATACATGACAGATCTAGTTCATGGTGACCTTTCCCAAGCCATTGATATTCTACTATCTACCCCCATGGGACTTTGTTCAATATTTCATCCCATGGGATTTTATCACCTCCCACCCCCACCACTGCTTTATATTCACCCTTACATTTCCATTTTATTGTCCCACCCTACTGCAACCTTGTTTGTTGCATCTACGATTGCTACAAATATATTTGTTACATCTACCATGGCTACATCTATAGTTGTTGCATCCCCCATTATTACCTAAGATATTTTTTTTCAATCGATGACTTTGCTTGCTATCCAGGAAGGCCAAACTCCACCATTGTTTGAGATATTCATGGTGGGATCATTAGTTGATGAAATTATTATCCAACATATATGGAATGGATTTTAGGCATTTTGATTTTTTCATTAATTAATTCTTATAACTATTGCAGGGGGAGTCGCAGAGATGCTTGGGTCACGGGGGAGGGTAATACCCTCAAGAATAATAGTCTCATCCATAGTGATTTTTGTTATCTTGAATTCTAATGATTTTTTGTAAGTTTTTTAATTAATAAAATTATGGAAAAGAACTTATATGAATGATGCTTCCTTTAATATAGTCTCTAGAAAGGCGCCCCACTCCTCAATGCAAGAAGACTTGAGTTTCCATAAGCTTTAAGAAGATGCAGTATTCCAAATATAAAATAGTATGCAAAACATCAGTATTTTAGCATAGAAATGGTAGAGCAACAATGATATAACCGGAACAATACCAGAATAATACTAGAATAACACCAGAAAGAGAACCTTGATTAATGATAGCAATGTTCACTTGCCTCTTCGAGGGGGAAACCTCCATCATATCAGAGCTCTATTACAATAATCTGCAAGACACGATTTCTCATACCCTCTATTCCTATTTATACTAAATCTATCTATACAAAAGAACAATCTAGAGGAAGATCCTTCTAGAAGCGGAAGCTTCTAATTGGTATTCTTACATTTGACTTATTCTCCCTTATTGCTAAGACTTTTTAATATTGGCCTTTATTACATGGAATTATATTATTCTACCTATGTGAGGGGTTAGGGAGGTTAGGTCCCTAACAAAAGAGGAATATCATATTTGGAGATGCACCTAGTAGTGGCGAGAATGGCACTGGTCAATAAGCGACCCACTATGTAACTTTGTTAGGCAACAAACACCCAAATAACATACATTTAATAGAAAGAGAAGTAACTCCATGCCTTGAAAATCAAATATAAGAATGGATGAGAAGCATCTTTGAGGGGGGAAACCTCTTTTTACAATATAAAAAATGCACAAGATGAGATGCTCACTAAAAGTAGGTCTCCTTGGTATATATAGGAGACAAATATTAAAATTACAATTAAAGGATCTAGATGACTAATACAGACAACAGTAATATAACAATTGGAATGTAATAACTCAATATCTAGGCCTTAACATGCCCCTTTCCTTCAAACACTTGTTTCCCTCAACTCTTGAATAGTCATGGATGTTTTTGCATGAAAAACCCATCTTCCCATTTCACCTCTTCTACTAGTAGGTTCTTCCACTTGATGAGTTAATAATAATTACTTGATTTCACAATTGCTTGATCCTTGTTTCAAGGATTTTTTTTGGTTCTAGTGTGATTTTCCCTTCTTCATTAATCTATGGTAGAATAATTTGAATAGGGATCTTGTCACTAATTACCTTATTTAAGAAAGAAATGTGGAAGGTTTGATCTACATGTGAATATGGAGGCAACTCCAATTTGTAACCCATACTTCCAATTCTCTACAACACCTTATAAGCACCATAGTACTTTGGTGCTAATTTATTTTCCTTATTTTATTTCTCGAGGGACATTTTTTTGTTTGGTTTTATCCTCAAAATTACACAATCCCCCACTTCAAATTCCCTTTCACTGCGATGTTGATCTACTTGTTGTTTCATCATATTTTATGCTATAGCCAAGTTGCCCTTTAGTAGTTGGAGAAAATCTTGTATTTATTGAATGATCTTACATACCTTCTGATCTTTATTCCATTCTATCCTTGCTTCTTCCACCCAATCAGATTGCGGAATGGAAATAACACACAATAAGCCCTTTGTGTCTTCTTCTTTCCTTGAAAGTGCATTTTCCACCACATTTTGCTTTCCTTTTTTGTAAATAATTTCAAAGTCATAACCTAGCATCTTTTTAACCCTTTTTTTTTCTCTTCTGAAGATAATCATTGTTCCAAGAACTACTTCAATCTATCATGATCTGTTTTACCTTGAAATGTCTTCCTATTTGGTAAGGGCACCATTTCTTAACTGCATGCAATATGGCCAACATTTCGTTTTCATAAATGGGTTTTAGTAAATTCTTTCATTTAATTTGTCTTCTTTCAAAGGAAATGGGACTTCTTTGTTGCATTAAAAATGCACCAATTCCATGTCCCGAGTCATCAAACTCCACAATAAATGTTTTTGTGAAGTGAGGTGTGGTCAAGATAAGAGTTGTACACATAACCTCAAGTTTTTCAAAATCTTTGGTTGCTTCTTGAGTCCAAGAAAATACCTCTTTTCCTTAACTCTACTAGAGGTGCTATTATTTGACCAAATTCTTCACAAACTTGTGGTAATATCCCATCAATACTAAGAATCTTGTAAGATTCTTCAAGGTTTTGGAAATTGTCCAAATTTCCATCATAGCTTAATTTTGTTAGGGTCCACTTTGAAACCTTCATGAGATACAATGACCCAAATATTCCACTTCCTAAACCCCAAAGGCACACTTGGAAGGCTTCACATATAGTTTTCACCCTTCCAATAGTTTTAAGACCATGTCAACATGTTGTACATGCTCTTACTAATATTTTTTATAGATTAGTATACCATCAAAATATACTAAACACAATTTTTCCAAGGAAGGGTTTGAAAATAGAATTTGTCCAGCTTTGAAATGTGGAAAGTGCATTTATAAGGCCAAACAACATCACCAAAACATCATGATGATATTCATGTGTTCTAAAGGTTGTTTTGGGGATGTTTTCTTGTCTCATTCTGACTTGATGATATCCATAATGAAGATCCAACTTGGCAAAGAAAATTCCTCCTTGAAGTTCACATAATAATTCATCGATGACAAGAATATGAAACTTATTTTTAATGGTCATTTTGTTGAGTTATCTATAATCTGGACACATATACCATGAACCGTCCTTTTTGTAAACTATTACCACTCGTGAAGAGAAATTAGTTTGGCTAGGTTGAATGATGCCAACCTCTAATATTTTCTTGAACTATATGCTCAATCTCACTCTTTTGTGCATATGGGTACCTATAAGGCCTAATGTTAGGTGGTACACTTCCCATTTGCAAATGAACAACATGGTCATAATCTTGACCAGGTAGAATACCCTTATGCATATCTCCAAACACCTTAGAATGATTGTCGATAACTTTTTGGAGATCCATGGGAGTAGAGGGTTAAGATGTGCGAACATCTAGTGAGCACAATTATGCAATTACACCATGGTGTCCCTTGTTTATCAATTTTTCCATGTTTTTAAATCTTGTCACTTTAGAGGGTTTCCCTTGGATGCCTTTGAGTTCAATTTCCTTTCCTTCTGAGGAAAATCTCATGAAAAGTTCCTGAAAAGTAAGAGACACTATTACTAATGATTGTAACCATTGGACCCCTAATACAACATCAACACCACACATTTGGATTGCAATCGTTGGACTATCCAATAAACACTCCCCCGTAGTGAGCTTAATATTATGGCACTTCCCTAAAAAATTTATGGTACCTCCATTTTCAATCGTTACTTGAAACTCTGGTGCTAGATATATAAAGCAATTGAGAAGTTTGGCTAATTTTCTCTCACTGTATTTATACAATAGAATAATTTTTCATTCGCAAAGCTATTGGTACCAAAAAAATTGATCAGGTTCTAAATATAAGGATGCAAGAGTTACCTTTTTTTAAGTTGTCACTTGTTGTAGATCAAATAATTTCTCCATTTGGAATATCCATATTATAGGATATTTAACATCAAATTTCCTCATATCAATCTTGGGAATTAAGTAGTTCCTTGGTGCTAAGTTGAACCTCGTATTATGTGAATATTGGTGTGATGAATAATCATGATTCTAGGACTCAATCTTCATGCTCTCCACATTTTTTAAAATCTTCCCCATATGTTCCTAGGGTTCAACAATTTTGTTCTCCCTATTTTCATGATTTCCTTGCATCAAAATATCACCTCTAAGGAACCTCTCATCTAGGGTATGTAAGAGGATGGCTTCCATGAAAATTTTTAATTGTTCCATATTTTGATCCATTTCCCGTTTAATTTATCCTTTCAAATGTTCTAAATCAAAAAATTTCAACATAGTATAACCCATTTCATTAAATTGGTTCCTTAATAGGGATACTCGGTACCCTAAGTCTTCACTTTCAAGCGTCATGTATGATTTATATGGACGTTTAGCATGAGTATAACCATTTGAATAACCATTTTCCATGTGAGAAAATAATAATTCTCCTGGTTTTTCTCTTTATCAAAATTTTTGAATCACCAAAGATAGATATTTCAATCAAAAGTTATGTTAATTTCAAGTTAACATACCTTTGAAAACCTTGATTTGTAGACTGTCTTGTTGGCCGACCTTTCTCCTAAAGTGTCACTGAAATTTCAACCCCTCTAGGTGAAATTTTGATCTGTAGAATCTTGATATGTCTTTTCTGCAATGCCATAGGTTTGACCAAATTCTAATGTGCCAAGAGAAAGTTATGGTAACTTTCCCAAAACATGTTGCTTTTGTCCCTTTCAAGAGAGAAAACTTGTACGGCCTTTCACATGTCCAATTTTTCAGATCTAATTATAAAATTTGGACACAAAAAACTATGATTTATCTTATTTCCAATGGAACTAGTGGCACTCAATTTGAAATTTTCGATCTTCATATATGACAATTTTACCAAGAAAACATGTTTGAGACTAGTTTCAGGACTAGCAAAAGACTCTAATCTCCACAACTTGTTTTTCCAAAAGTATTGTGAATCAAAACCTAATTTTTTTACCATAGGCTCTTTGCTATTTCTCCATAGTATCCCAAAACTTTAGCAATTTAAAACATCCCATAAAAAGGTTATAGTGAAAATACCAAGATGAATCATTCGAGACTAATTTTAGGACTAATTAAAAATGATAATTTATACATCCTATATCTATGAAATTATGGAGAAAAAACAAATTCAAGTTTTGACCACAAGTGTTTCACTACATCTCCTCAAGCTCCGAAAAATTTCATGGTCTAAAACTATCTAGAAAAAAAGTTATAGCGAAAATACTAATATGATTCGTTTGAAGGAGCCAAACCCAAGGATCACATGCTCTGATGCCAAATGTTAGGTAACAAACACCCAAATAGCATAAAAATAGAAAGAGAAGTAACTCCATGCCTTGAGAATTAAATAGAAAAATGAGTGAGAAGCCTCTTCAAGGGGACAACCTCCTTTTACAATATAACAAATGCACAAGATGAGATGCTCACTAAAACTAGGTCTCCTTGGTATGTATAAGATACAAGGGTACAATTACAATTAAAGGTTCTAGACGACTAATAAAGACAACACTAATATAACAATAGAAATGTAATAACTCAATAGTTGGGACTTAACAAAATGTGGCACAACGGGTATAAATAAGAGTTTAGGGAGGTGGGTATATAACTAGAACAAAACAAGAAACTGAAATGCTTTTGTAAGATGTTTGAATTTCAATAAGGAGAGGTGTTGGTCACCACTTAACAATTTTATTGTCTTGTCTTGGAAACCTCATCTTTTTGGTAGGTGTAAGGATGGCGCTTGTTTATTCTATGCCACTCATCTCAACAAAGTCAGAAACCACAAATTTGTTTGGTTATAAAAAAAATACCAAGTTGACTCATTTGAGACTAATTTTAGGACTTGTAAAAGCCCTAGTATCCACAACCTATATCTATGAAAGTATAATGAAACAAACATGAAATTTTGACCATAGGTAATTAACTATGGCACCTTAGGCTCCCAAAAATTTCATACTCTGAAACTATCCAAAAAAACATTATAGTGAAAATACCAAGATGACTCATTTGAAGGAGCCAAACCCAAGGATTGTATGCTCTTATAACAAATGTTAGGCAAAAAACACCCAAATAGCATAAAAATAGAAAGAGAAGTAACTCCACGCCTTGAGAATAAGATAGAAAAATGAATGAGAATCCTCTTTGAGGGGGAAAACTTCTTTTACAATATAACAAATGCACAAGATGAAATGCTCACTAAAGATAGGTCTCCTTAGCATATATAGGAGATAAAGGGTACAATTACAATTAAAGGGTCTAGCTAACCAATAACAACAACACCAATACAATAATAGAAATGCAATAACTTAATATCTAGGGCTTAACAAAATTGGGTGCAATGTGCCATTTTGGGCAAGTGGTGCCATTATGTGTTTAGGGCATGAGGTGCCATTATGTATCTTGGGCATGATATGCCATTTTGTAAAAACTATATAATTAAGCCAATTTGGAATACATACACATTCCTTTAGACATATTATAATGAATTATGTATTGTTCATTTTTTGAATAATATTGTGTTATTATTCAATTTTTTGTTTATTTGACGTTTAAGATGCATGGTGTTGTAATTCAAATTCGTCAAAATTTGCAAAGACAAACTTGAAATTCAATCCATGCAAGATAATGCAACTTCTTTCTTTATTGAATAAGAAATCAAGATAATGCAAGGTAATTCTATATGTTGGAGTGTAATTATTGCATTTGAAGAGGGTAGTGGAAAATGGTATTTCTTTGGTTAAGGATGGCACATGGACTGCACCTTTTTTAAATAGGGTAGAAGTTTTAAATAGGTGAGATAGTGGGGGAGAGGATTTTAAATAGAAGAGAGCCACCTCTAGTTATGCCTTGAGTAGTTATAGTTTTGGGGACATTGTGCATTGTATCAGGAAACATAGCAGTAAGTTTTGGTATAAAGAAGAGTTTAGGGAGAAGGGTATATAACTAGAACAAAACAAGAAACTCAAATTTTTTTGTAAGATGTTTGAATTTCAACAAGGAGAGGTCCTGGTCGTCACTTAAAATTTTTGTTGTCTTATCTTGGTAACCCCATATTTTTGGTAGCTGTAAGTATGACACTTGCTTATTCTATGCCACTCATCTCAAGGAAGTGGGGAACCACAAATTTGTTTAGTCTCCTCTCTTCTTCCTTGTGCACTAGTAGGCTTTCCAATTTTGGCTTGTAATTCATCTCAAAAAATTTAAGTGGTGACTGATATCTCTCATTATTCACAAAGTTGTTGTCTTTTTATCAAGCACTCCTTTGTGGTTATGTTGCCTCAGCCTTGTTTTTTTCCTTCATCTTCCTATTCTCATTTTGCATGATGTTTTCCTTGTGTTTCATTTAGTGTTTGGTCTTCTTTCCTTGTGGCTTGTCTTGGAAACCCCATGTTTTTGGTAGGTGTAGGGATGGCGACTTGTTTATTACATGCTACTTGTCTCAAGGAAGTGAGAAAACCCAAATTTGTTTAGTATCCTCACTTCCTTATGCATGAGTGGGCTTACCAATTTGACCTTGCAAGTTGTATAAAAAACGTTAAATGGTGAGCGAGACCTCTCCTTATTTGATAATTATTTTCCTATATTTTTACCAAGTACTCCCTTGTGGTTTTGTTTCCTCCTCCTTGTTGTTCACCTTCATATTCCTCTTCTCATTTCACATGGTGTTTTTCTTGTGTTTTATTTAGTGTTTGGCCTACTTGCCTCAAAAACCCTATATTTTTGGTAGGTGTAAGGATGGTGGCTCATTTATTCCATGCTACATTTCTCAAGGAAGTGGGAAACCTCGAATTCAATTGGTCTCGTCAATTCTTTCTTGTTCATGGGGGAGCTTCCCAATTTGGGCTTGCAAGTCATCTCAAAAAAATTAAGTTGTGACCAAGACCTCTCCTTATTTGATGATTTTGTTGTCTTTTTACTAAATGGTTTCTTTGCCTCTTCCTTGTTTTTATTCATCTTCCTCTTCGCATCCTACATGGTGTTTTCCTTGTGTTTTAATTAGTGTTTGGTATTCCTTCCTTGTGGCTTGTCTTAGAAATCCCATCTTTTGGGTAGGTGCAAGGATGACGACTCAGAACTATTCCATACCACTCATCTCAAGGAAGTGGGAAACCTCAAATTAGTTTGGACTCCTCACTTCTTCATTATGTACGTGAAGGCTTGTCAATTTGGGCTTGTAAGTTGTCTCAAAAAATTTAAATGGTGACAAATACCTCTTATTTGATAATTTTGTTGTCTTTTTACCAAATGCTCCCTTGTGGTTTCATTTCCTTTGCCTTATTTTTCACCTTCGCCTTCCTCTTTCAATTTTTCATGGTGTTTTCCTTGTGTTTCATCTAGTGTTTGGTCTTCTTTCCTAGTGGATTGTCTTGACAACCTCATATTTTTAGTAGGTCTAAGGATGGTGGCTTGTTCATTCCATGCTACTCATCTCAAGGAAGTGGGAAATCCCATTTTTTTTTGGTCTCTTCACTTCTTCCTTGTGCATGGATGGGATTGCCAATTTGGAATTGCAAGTCATCTCAAAAAAGTTAAGTGGTGACCAAGACCTCTCCTTATTTGACAATTTTGTTGTGTTTACCAAGCACTCCTTAATGCTCTTGTTACCTTTGCCTTGTTGTTCACCTTTGTCGTCCTTTTCTCATTCAACATGGTGTTTTCCTTGTGTTTCATTTAGTCTTTGGTCTTCTTACCAAGTGGCTTGTCTTGACAACCCCATATTTTTGGTAGGTAAAGTAGGAACGCCCAAATTAATTTGGTCCCCTCACTTCTTACCACATTCTTACTTATCCCCACTCATGTAAGGAGTGTGGCTCATTTTCTCCATGCCACTTATGTCCCTTTGCTCTTCCTTATTTAATAATTTTGTTGTCTTTTCACCTCTCCTTATGCTTGAATTTTGTTAAGATTTACATAAGAGAAATCATAAAAACTCCACTCTACAAATGTCTTTGTGGGTATCTTTTTGAGAGTGCAAAGGTCACTAAATGGTCCTAAAAATTCTTGGTATTACCTAGATTTCCAATATGTTAAATCTAGTCCTTACTATAAATCAAACATAGATTCTAGTATTCACAAACTCCCATGATCCAAGAGTCAAAAACCCTTACAACCTTTGGATCTAGTCTTACAATATAATAATTAGGCGTATTACACTGTCAAAGTCTTACTATAATGCATTTTAATAAATTTTGCCACTTCTTAAAAATGTAAAATTTAATAAAAAATGTATTATATTATTTTTATAAATACTTTTCTGTCTTAATCATTCGACCCTCCGTCTTCTCTTTCGATATTGATACAATTTATTTGATCGATTGTAACAATATATGAAACATAGACTATTAATTTACAAATAAACAATAAATTTGGGCACATGTTCTGTTTGCCGTCGTGATCATGATTAATTAATAAATCTGACTGCCTGTGAGGAGTGTGAACATTTAGCTGCTAATAAATTCCAGAAGCGAATCCATTCCGCCTTGCTGGGCACACCTCCATTCACAACGATGAGCAGGTAGTAGCGAGCCGCTACAGCGCTCGGTGGAGCCGCTACTGCCGTCAGGCCAACTGAGCTTTAGCCGCTAATAAATTCCGAAATCCTAAATGAAGGCCGTTTTAACTGATGAAGCGAATCCATTCCGAGATATAGAGTGGGTATATAGATGGGCGTTCCACTGATTGCACACGGCTCATCTGAGCTCGAATGCACGATTTTTAGAAAGAGATGGGCATGTGAAATGCCTGAGAAATTCACCATAAAGAAATCGAACGCCATCCTAGACCGGCTTTGATTAAGAGATCCGTAAATATCTCGCAATGGTCATTTTCAATATTTGATATACTTTGCACCTTAGACTTGTCTATCTTCACTATATCCTCAAATTTCTGCAAACTTTCTTTGTCGGATTGATTTGTAAACTGTTGTGGATATTCCACTAGAAAAATTCGTCACAACTAATCTAATAAAATAATGAAAATATTTACTATTAAGGTTAAGTTCCTTTAGATCTCCAGAATATTTAGTTTACTGAAAAAATAGATAGAACGCAGAAAAATAGAGAACAATAAAACACATTCACACCATCCATAAATAAACACAAGATATGACCTGTGAAACCCAATATGGGAGAAAAATCTAATTAGAAGGTGAGGTTGCTCTGCTCTCTTTTCTCTAGAAAATAAATGATGCAAGTACAAAGAAAGAGGCACTCTCTGTGGAATTTTCTTTTACCTGTGGTCTGAATCACTGCTACAAAATATATCCTCCTCTGTTATGCTCACAAAATACCACTCTCAGATGTTTTTCTCAGCTATGGAACAAGATACAATGCAAAAGAATGGAACCCCTTCTCCTCCTAGTGGCCCGATATTTAACCTAGCCTGATAGCCATCTAGGGATAGGTTTTTGACTTCTTGAACCCTCAATTGTGATAGGGTTTTGAACCTTCTAGAATATTCTTAAAACTACACACATGGCTATCCCCATATGCATGAGTAACGGGGGCTAATGTGGCATCTTCTCGTACCATGGTGGTCAACACGGTAGGTCAACTTGTGAAAGACATACATTTTGCATACGAGCTCTGATTGGCGAACAATTTACACCGTTGGAAAGGTATCGATGTGTAAAATAGTGTCACGAAGTCCAAGATTTTCTAGAAAAGTTTGAACCCCAAAAAATGTCGTTTGATTCCTCAAAATGGCCTAGGAAGGTTTCAGACCCTAATTTTCCAAATTGGAACATACCATTAAAATGGCCCTGCAAGTTGATTCCTCCAAATTTTTCCACTCTGAAAGAATCAAGATAGATGAAAAACAATATAACGATCCAATCTGGATCATACCTCTCCATTTTGGGAAGATTTTGGTCCCCACAATCTTTACTGAATGAGGTGAATAAAATTTTCCTCTACCTTCTCCTTGGAGTACCATTTTTCTTTGCTTGGAAGTTGTCATTTCAACCAAATCTGCCAAAGGTCATGTTGCCCCTATCTTGTGGTTCTGGACCGCTTCTACAAAAGTGTGTCTTCTTCCAACTCTGCCTGAGCATCTGGTGCTAAATCCTCTATGGAAGGTAGGACCTGCTCCTCCTCCCGATCCAACATAAAGGTCTCATAGAGTTTGAGATTCTCCACATTCACTACTGAGTAAATTTGCATGTATGAGGGTACATTGAGTCTGTAGGCATTATTTCCCACCTTTTCCAATACCCCAAAAGGACCATACCGTAGAGTCTTGATATTCTTACCAGGACCTCGTAGTCTTTTCTTATTCAGCTGTAACCATACTATGTCTCCCACTTTAAATGTTTTGAACTCTATTATGTGTTGGTCATGTCTAGCCTTGTACTTTTCCTGTGACTTCTTCAGTGTCTCTTGTACTTGCAAATGGATCTATATGATCTTCTCATCAATTTTTTCTTCCTTTAGTGCATCTTCTATGAGGTCCTCCCTCACTCCTACTTGTTGTCCATATACAACATCCAAGGGTGAAGGTGGAAAATATCCAAAGCAAGTTTCAAAAGGGGACTTACCAGTAGAAGTGTGGACTGCTCTGTTATAAGAGTGTTGTATATAGATCAATTTTTTATCACACGTCTTTGGATGCTTCTGATTGTTACCCCTCAAAAGTTGCACCAAATTCCTATTGACTACTTCTGTCTTCCCATCTATCTGTGGATGGAATGTTATAGACCTCTTCAACTTAGTGTCCATATTCTCCCACAATGTAGTCCAAAATGCACTGAGAAATATGGTATCCCTATCTGAGATGATGCTCCTTGGTATCCCAAAGTGCACCCAGACCTATTCAAAGAACTTATTTGTTGATTCTTGTCCAATGATGGTATTTTTACAAGGCATGGGAATGCACATTTTGATGAACTTGTCAACTACCACAAATACATAGTCATGTCCCCTCTTGGTTTTTGGTAAACCTCCCAAAACATCCATGGAAATGATTTCCCAAGGTTGAGTGGATACAGGTAATGGATGGTATAGACCTTGCTTGCTGGTACAACAAAGTATACATCCTCTAATATACAATGCTACATATTCTTGCATTATGGGCCAATACACGTATCTCTGTAAGTTGGAAATTGTCTGCCCAACACCAAAATGTCCTGGATCGTTGGAGGTGTGAGCCTCTCTGATAAGATGTAACCATTCACCTTTAGGAACACAGAGTTTTTCGAGCTTGTAGAGTAAACCATTATGGAAATGATAGTCAACCTTGCCATCGCCTTCTTCTATATGAATTTGGCTTTGTAGCTATTGAAACACCTCCTTGAAGTCCTCATCTTTTGTGTATGCCTCTTTGTATGCATCATGGGTAAAAGGCTCCATGTGCATTAGAGTTCTTAAAGTTGTAATCTTAGACTTGGGTGGTTGTGAAAGCATGGCTGCCAGCTTATTTTTTCTACCCTTCTTATACTTTATGAACAAATGAAATTGTTGTAAAATCCCCATCCACTTGTAATGCCTGGTTTGTTGTAGCTTACTCTGGGCATGTAAATACTTTAGTGGTTGGTGATATTTGTGGATGATGGTATCCTTTCCCATCAGATAGTTCTTCCACTTTTTGACAGCTTGTACCAAGGTATAGAGATCCTTGTCGTAACTAGGGTAGTTGAGAACCACCCCATGAAATACTTCAAAATGATAGCAGATGAACCTTCCTCCCTACATTAGTATTGCTTCCATGGCATACCCACTTGCATCTATCTCTCAAAAGGATTATGCAAATTTGGTAGCACGAGCACTGATGATTGACTGATCTTTCTTTTAAGCTCATCAAAGGCCTTTTGTTGATTCTTTCCCCATGAGAAACTCTTACCACTAGCTGTTATGGTGTGGGGTGGTGCAACTACCACTGAAAATAAAGCTATGAACTTCTGCAAGTGTTGTGATGCCCCAACAACACTCCTAACTTTAGTGACATTTGTAGGAATTGGCCATTTCATGATGGCCTCGATATTTTCGGGATCTATCTCGAGGTCCCCTCCACCGATCACATACCCCAAATACACCAAACATTGTTGAAAAAACTCATATTTATTGATATTTTCTAGTAGCTGGTGCTTTTTTAGAGTCTCTAACACCTACATAATATGTGACATATGCTCCTCCCAGGTAGCACTATAAACCAGTATATAATTAAAGTAGACAATAACAAATGAATCTAGATAAGAGTGTAAAACAATATTATTTAGTCTCATAAATGTAGTTGGTGCATTGCATAAACCGAATGGCATAACGAACCACTCATACAAGTCTTTCCTTGTATTGAAGGCAATATTCCGAGTATCTTCTTCTTTGACTCATACGTGGTGATATCCCGATTTCAAATTCAACTTAATGAAGTACTTGGCATGATGCAATCGGTCCAATATATCATCAATCCTTGGCAGGGGATACTGATTCTTCAATGTAATATTGTTCAATGCCCTGTAATCGATACACATTATCTAAGTCCCATCCTTCTTGGGTACAATTATGATGGGTGACCCACTAGGTGAGGTACTTGGTTGAATTACACCTTGCTCCAACAACTGTTGCGATTACTTCTTTATTTCATTCGCTTCCAAAATGAATTGTCTATACAACTCAATATTTGGCAATGGGGAGTCTGGAAACAACTGTATTTCACGCTCCACTCCCCTATTAGGTGGTAGCCCTTTAGGATCCTGGAACACTCCTCTATAATTTTGTAGAAACTCCTCCAATTGTTTTTTCTTCTCTTTAGTACACCCCTCCAGGGATGCCTTCACTCTCATTGACTCATCACAAACTAATTTTGTCTTAAGAAAAGTAAAACATATTTCTTACTGGAACTAATAAAATTATTGGCTTGATTGGCAATTACTAGGGAGATATTTGAATTGTCTTTATGCACATTGATGATGTAGGACTTCCCATCCTTGATTAGTCGGTATTGGTTGGCTCTCCACATGAATTTTTCATCCCTCATATACATGTAAGGGCTTTCAAACACTACTCCACATACATTAATGGGTACTACATCCAATTCCATTTCATCAATAAAATCAACACTTATAGAAAATTTAATATTGCATTGTTTTGTTACCTTTATCTCTGCATCCTTGTTTACCTAACCCAATGGATAGGGGCTAGGATGATTGTGAACCTCCAATCCAAGCTTGTTGACTAGATCCAATGCTATGAGATTATCCTTTGAACCAGAGATGAACAAAGCATCTATATTGGTCTTCTTGACCTGAATCTTGATGTGAAATATCTTGGTCATCTCCTTCTCTTCTTGGTGATGAATGCTACTCAGATTCACCTCCTTCTGCATAGATGTGCATACAATTTTTCATCCACATCCGAGTTGCTTTCAACCTAATTACTTGAATCTTTGACTAGAAGGTTCTTTTTCTTTCCTTGCTTCTTGTGGTTCTTTAGGTTCAACTTTGGATATAGTTTTCAACATTTTTCCTCAGTGTTGTCATTGATGTTGCAATGGCTACCGGGATATTTACTCTACTGTGCAATGACTATTGTCTTCTTATCTTTTCCCCCTTTCCACTTCTTCTTCCCTGTAGTGTCCCATCTTGGCTAATATAGTTTTGTGATACCCAAAGAGGGTGATTTTGATGGTTTATGTATGTCAGACTTATATACTATGGACTTGGTCTATCTTGGCTAATATAGTTTTGTGACATCCAAAGAGGGTGATTTTGATGATTTATGTATGTCAGACTTATATATTATGGACCTGGTGGGGTCACTTGACATGTGCACACTAATATATATATTCCTATATTGTACTATGAATGTGTCTCATCCTATGAATGTTATATTTGATTATGTGTATCAAATAAATTTCAATTAAGAATATGTTTATGTATGCTTCTTTTTCTTGATCCAGTTAATGATATGGATTAGTACATAAGTTTGTGATATGGATGACCATTGTTGTGTGTAACACATAGATGATGTGATTTATGTAAAGATGCATGATTATGTTTATGTACACTTAACCTTGTAATGAGTAGGATTTGAAAGGGATCTTAGTTACTGCTAACAAGGACACATATATTATAAATGACCGTGGAGGTCATGTACATATTGGGTAAAATGTGATTAATGTAATTCATTGTGAATTTTATTTGATGATCTTAATATTTAAGGCTATCGTGTGTGCAGGTCTAGGAACTCAAGACCTTTGTAATAAGACCATCAAATGGTAAGAGCTCACAACCAACACGTGGAAGTGAAACATGGAGTTTCAAACAGAATAAATGAGGATCCATGGAGGTTAGGGCGCGGAGTCCTAAATCCATGGAAGTTCAAGATGTGGAGTCTTGGATCAGGGCGTGGTATAGATCAGGGCGTGGAGTCCTGAATCTACTCGGGCGTGGAGTCCTAGTTATAAGGTAAGGATGCAGAGTCCTAATGAGTCTGGAGGGCATGCAATAGGGGTGTGGAATCCCTATTCTCCAGCAGTGAAAACACCATTCAGGGACACCAATCAACCAAGTGAGAAAAATACATTTCCGAACTTGAATCTGCAAGCGGGGTGGTTTTGCAAACCTCACCTTCAACCTGTGGGTTGGGTTATATGGCCTGAATTTAAAAAAAACTTAGTTACTACAATTTGCACTATTATTATATGATATAATGCAAAGGAATAATCAATCCATGGTTGTAAATTATTTTCCAAATTTCTATTTGGCTCTAAACCTTTAATGATTGCAAATTGTTTGATTTAATGTGACAATGAGTTGTAGATATTATGCAGGCCAAGTGTTTGATTAAAGGCCTCAATGGTTGTAGATTTACTGTTAGTTTATTTGTACTTGATTTAGAAATATGGTATATATCAATGAATTGTAGATATTTTGTAGGCTAAGTGTTTTATTAAAGGCCTCAATGGGTGTAGCTTTACTGTTAGTTTATTTGTAATTGATTTAGAAATATGGTTTATATCAATAAGTTGTAAATATTTTGCAGGCTAAGTGTTTGATTAAAGGCCTCAATGGTTGTAGATTTACTGTTAGTTTATTTGTACTTGATTTAGAAATATGGTATATATCTAAGTGTGTGGTGTTAAAGTTAACTACTTTAGTATTTTGCTTATGGTTTCCACCATGATTGTTTAGGACATACGCATAGTCTTTACCAGTAATAAATTAAATAGCATTCAAACTCATGGTTGCATATTACCATGTACATGCATGAATAAATGATTATATATTCATGATTAACTTGAATGGATATGATAATTTCTTGACAATAGGTTGTACATGCATGTAGTTGCATAAACATGTAAACATGGATATGGCTAGTAATAGTTCTTAATAAAATAAAATAATAGCTATTGGTTGTTGAGATTTCATGGCCTATACATTGTATCAATTTGAATTAATAAACACATGGATGGTTACATGAGGAAATTTTAATATAATTAGCAACATTATAGTGTAGGAATTGTTGTCTTGTTTATGGTTTATATGTATGAGTGGTTTATATAAATATGAAGTGGGGTTGTTCTTTTTGAGTTATCTCTTATGTTATATACCAAATTCACATAATGGTATGAATGGAATGTATATGTCTATTGACCTTTCAAGATTATCATGCAACTTATGGGATCATAACTACAAAAAAAAATAAAAATTCCTATGATAAGTTTAGTTTCTTTATGCAATTTTGGTAGTAGGTAAGGTCGGATATTATATATGGTATCAGATTCAGTTTAAACTCAAGTACCAAGGGCTTACACACTAATGTTTATGTGGTAATTATTTGTTAAGAATTGAAATTTTGAGAACTAAGTTTTGAATCTTACTTGATCAGGTAATTATTGTGAGAGCTTCAAGACAGAGAAGAAGGAGGGAACCTTCACCTCCACCTTCTTAAGCTGATGATTCTGAACATATATCCATCAGAGAAGTAAGGGATATGATGTTATCCTTTCAAAGGATGACATAAAATTTGATAAATAAAACTGGAGGAAATGCTTCAATGCATGGCTCTTCCTCACAACCTGAAAGACAGGAAGTATTGTATGATGGAGATGTACATAGAGAGTTGGAAAAGGTTAAGCTACATGTATTTAAAGGTACCACCAAATGGGAGGTAGCAGAAGCTTGGTTGGAAAACATGCGCCTATGCTTTGAGTTGAGAAATTATTCTAACAACCAAAAAGCCAAGTTAGTCGTATACCAACTTAAGGAGAGTGCATTACTATGGCGGAGAAATTTGGAGTCCCAATTGGGATATTCTATCTCTACCTTGACTTGGGAACAATTTGAAACTGAGTTCCGAAAAAAAAATACCTTTCAGCAGAATACTTGGAATGAAAGTTGAATGAGTTCCATGATCTTAAGCAAGGAACTAAGACTGTACTTGAATACAAGGCTCGATTCATGGAGTTGCTCAGATATGCTACATATCTGAATACTGAAATCATAAAGGTGAACAATTTTTTGTATGGGTTGAATCCCTTGTTAAAGGAAAAAGTGTGCATTTTGATGCCTATAACATTGCATGAGGCAGTGCAAAAGGATATAATAGTTGAAGAAGAAATGCAGGTGAGTAAAAGAGGGGATAATTTTAAAATAATGTAACTGCAAAGTGTATTCTTATTATTATTTGATATATTATTCATTGGATCAATCCCCATTGTGGATTGATCATGTCTGCTATTGTATAAGGACCAAATCCCCTTTTGTGGATTGGTCATAATGTAATTGTAAAAGGAAAAAGAAGAAGTCGGTCCCAAAATATATCAAGAGGCCCCAAAATATAATAAAGGTGGTTATAACCACCCAATTTGAGAAGTTGGCCCTGCTAGTGAAGAGACACTTCACACGTTCCAGTCTTGTATAAATAAGGAGGCTAGCGCCTCACTTAGACACACCTCACTTGATCATTTGAGAGACAAGTTTCAGAATTGCAGTTGGAGAAGAGAGAGAGAGAGTGGCGCATCTTTGGGAGAGGATCTTCTATATTAGCTTGAGTTATCTCTTGGCATTGTATTGGCTATCTATAATAAGGAAGTTTTGCTGGGTTTTCTTCCCCTAGAGGGTTTCCCAGGATAAATTTTGTGTCTCTTGTGATTGTGTATTTCTCAGTGATCTTGTGTTATGCTATTGTTATCTATTGAAATGCAAAGAAATATAATAATTTCTTAAACATTAACATGGTATCAGAGCCAAGCTGAAGAGAGCATCTTTCACAAGAGTGAAAAACGTCATTGTTACCGTACATGCAAATTTGGGCTTTTTGATGGTGAATCTTTTCATCCCTAAAACCACCTAGAAAAGTGTGCCCTCCCCCAAGGATTACTTTGGCACTCTCAGCGCACCTTTTCAGTGGCTAGATCTCCCGAAAAGTGAAACCCTAGTTTCACAAAGTACCAGAAAACCAGAGTACCAGAAGTACCAGAAGTACTAGAGTACCAGAAGTACTAGAGTACCAGAAGTACCAGAAGCACCAGTACAAAAATCCGCAGATCAAGTTTGGAGGGGTAAAAGTTGGATTTTCTCAGATCCAAGCACACCAGGCTACTCGCCTCAGCTCAGCGCATCTATCCCCTGGATCAGAATTTCAAAATTTGAAGTTTGAAAAATTTTGCTTTCCTCATAAAACCCTAAGCTGCAGTTGCAGTTGCAGTCTCATAACCAGTTGTAGTATCAATTGCAGTTGCATCCGTAGTACCAGTTGCAATCACCCTTGAAGTTTGTAAAGAGTTGGTAATGATTATCGTTGCTACCAGATGGAGCCACTACCTGCAAATGCTATCAGACGTATGTACCCACACATGTTTAATAGTTAAAGATTTAAAGGGTATTTGCAGGAGAAGGGATCTCTTGCCATAGATCCAGAAGGATCTCAAGATCCAACACATTTAGAGGAATGATGCAACCTAGGTGTGATTATTCTAATATGCATCCATTTTTTATATTTATCAATGCTGCATGTTGTAGCTATGACCATGATTCTAACCTTTTCTGAGTCAAGGTATTAGATGGATTAAAAGTTGATATCATAGAGCTTATCCTCTAACCCAACCTTCTATCAAGATAATGTATTGTCTTAGTACAGAAGACAGATTGAAGAAAGCAATCGTCATCTTGAGTGAAGGAGACTTGGAAGAAAAGCAAGCACTCATTCCTGAGGACAAGGCTCCAGGTTTGATTAATCAAGTTGATAAGATTCAAAGGTACACATGACAAGTTGATGACTATAGTTGAGATAACAGTCTTTGTAAAGTATTATACTTGATATCATTTGAGCATATAGAAGTAAATGCTTTGCCTGATACAACTAACACCTCCTCTAGGAGAAACCTCACGTGTTAGTTCCAGGTTGTCATGGAAGAATGTTTGATCAAAACACTATGAGAGTGTTGACCTCATTTCGTATTGTATTCCTTACCTTTAACCTTTGCTTCAGACAAATTACAAGTGATAGCTCTAAAGGAGCTACTGTGATGATTGTTCGTGCTATTATATTATCAAAAGGATATTACTCTTGCTTGTTGTTTTGTTGACCTTGCTCCAGGTCACAGGTAATAACCCTGAGGAAGCTATAGTGAAGGTTGCAGAAGGCAACATGCTAAAGGAGAGACCATAAATGAAGCAATCATCATTGGAAAAGAAGAAGGTGGCTTGCATAAGCTAAAGGGTCACTCAGAAGCTGCCATGACCCACGCCATTGAGAATCCATGTGAACTTTGGCATAGAAGATTAGCTCACATTAACTACAAGGCGCTACCATACATATGCAAACCAGTCACAGGTTTACCAGAACTCAAGGTTGACCATGAAGGTGTATGCAATGGATGTGCACAAGGGAAGAACATCAAGAATCCTTTTTCAAAAAGAGACAACAGAGCAGAAGGAGTCCTAGAGCTCATTCATTTAGATGTATGTGGCCCAATTCCATCATCCTCCATTAGTGGGTATGTATATTATGTATCATTTATTGATGATTATTCTCATCAGACCTGGTTGTATCTCTTGAAATATAAAGATGAAGTGTTCAACAAATTCAAGGAATTCAAAGCCTTGATAGAGAATCTTTCTGAAAAAAATATCAAGATACTTAGGTCAGATAATGGAGGAGAATATACCTCAAAAGAGTTTGTGAACTTCTGCAAAGATGTTGGGATCAAGAGGGAACTCACTACTCCCTATAATTCCCAACAAAACGGTGTAGTTGAACGAAAGAAAATAACGATAATGGAAGCTGTGAAGACTATGATCCATGATCCAGATCTTCCTATGTGCTTATGGGTAGAAGCAGCAATGGTAGTTGTATATGTGCAGAACCGATTATCCCATAGTGCACTTGGGCTCAAGACCCGGAAAGAGATGTTCACCAGAAAGAAGCCAGAGGTAAGCCATCTCAAAATATTTGGTTGCCCAGTATTTATTCATATACCGAAAGAGAAGAGAAACAAGTTGGAACCTTCAGGAAAGAAGGGAATATTTGTGGGATACTGTGAGGTATCCAAGGCCTTCAGAATCTATATACCAGGTCACCATCACATTGATATCAACAGGGATGTGACCTTTGATGAAGATGCAACGCTCAAGAAATCAAGAAGATGTCGGCTTGAAGAAGTATATGAAGAGGAACTCGTAATCCCCAGAACTGCTGTGAGGGAGGTTCCTAGAGCCGCAAAACCAGTGAGGGAAGTTGTAACTTCCCCTAATGAGGAAATTCTAGAAGACCATGATATATCAGAAGTTCAAGAACCTCCTCAGATGATGATCCTCCATAAAAGGAAGCCAGCTTGGGCTAGAGAGCTTATTCAAGATGGAGAGAAGTACGGTGTTCCCCAAGGAATTACAAGACAAGTGAAAAGACCAAAGCCATTCTCCAATTATACGGCTTTGATGTGTGATCTCCTAGAAAAGGAGCCTACCTGCTTCGAAGAAGCCATTCAGAGGAAATAATGGGTAGATGCCATGACAGAGGAATACCAGTCCATAATGAAGAACGAAGTATGGGAAATAGTTCCCAGACTGAAGAATAAAGATGTGGTATCCTCCAGATGGCTCTTCAAAATAAAACATGCTTCTGATGGAAGTATTGAGAAGTATAAAGCAATATTTGTCGCTCATGGATTTTCCCAGAAGGAAGGCATTGACTATGAAGAGACATTTGCTCTTGTGGCCAGATACACTTCGATCAGAACCATAATAGCTCTTGCAGCTAAGATGAAGTGGAAGCTGCACCAAATGGACGTGAAGACAACTTTCCTAAATGATGTCATTGAAGAGGAAGTGTATATAGAGCAACCTCACGGATTTGAGGTTGAAGACAGGAAGTCTCATGTGTGCAGATTAAAGAAATCCTTATATGGATTGAAGCAAGCTTCTAGAGCTTGGTATGGCCGTATAGATAGTTTCTTGACGAGCTTAGGCTTTACCAAGATTAAAGTAGACTCTAACCTCTACTTCAAGATCATGAACGATGAGCCAGTAATCTTACTGCTATATATGGATGACTTATTCTTAACTGGAGAAGAAAAGCTCATCACTGAATGTAAAAAGAGACTTGCCTCGGAATATGAAATGAAATACCTTGGCCTAATGCATTATTTCTTAGGTCTTGAGGTATGGCAGAGTACTGAGAAGATCTTCCTTAACCAAGGGAAGTATACGGTCGAAATCTTGAAGAGATTCGACATGTTGGAATGCAAGCCCATGAATACACCCATGGAAGCGAAGCTGAAGCTGAAGCTGTTGCTCGATACTTCGTCAGAGTTGATTGATGCCACACTATACAAATAGATTATTGGATTGCTGATGTACCTGATGAACACCAGACCAGCCATTTGTTTTGTCGTGAACACCTTGAGTCAGTTTCTGGTAGAACCCAGATGTGTTCACCTAGTGGCTGCAAAACATGTGATGAGGTACCTTAAAGGTACAATAGATTGTGATCTCAGATATGACGGAGATAATGATTTTACATTGAGTGGATATACTGATGCAGATTGGGTAGGAAGTGTTTCTGATAGGAAAAACACTTTAGGATGTTGTTTCAGTTTGGGATCAGCCATGATCTCATGGCAGAGTAGGAAGCAATCCATCATTTCTCTCATCACAGTGGAAGTAGAATACATTGCAACATGTTCTGCCAGCTGCGAAGCTATATGGCTTCGAAAGTTGTTGACCGGTCTATTTGACCTAGAGATGGAAGCAACCACGATCCTATGTGACAACCAGAGCTGCATAAAGATGGCAGAGAATCCTGTATTCCATGACAGGTCAAATCACATAGAGATCTGATATCATTACATCCATGACATGGTGCAGAGAGGAGCCTTAAAGCTCCAGTACGTTAGCATGGATGAACAGGTTGCTGACGTGTTGACCAAGCCTCTATCTCGTGTAAAGTTTGAGCACTTTCGAGATAAGCTTGGTATAGTTTGAAAGGACCTTCCTAGAAAGGGAGAGTGGTTTCTATGATGAGACATCTCTTTCTTCCAGCTTCAGTGCTGTGACGTAAAGCAAGAAGATGTGATGAGACTAATACTATGCTTCCAGCTTGATAGTTGTGACATAAATCCAGTCTAGTATCTTGCTTCCAACCTGATGGTTGTGACGTAAAGAAAGAAGATGAGATGAGACTAGTACTGTGCTTCTAGCTTGACAACTGTGACGTAAAGCCAGTCTAGTATCTTTCTTCCAACCTGATGGTTGTGACGTAAAGAAAGAAGATGTGATGTGACTAGTACTGAGCTTCCGGCTTGACAACTGTGATGTAAAGCTAGTCTAGTATCCTTCTTCCATCTTGATTGTTGTGATGTAAAGCAGGACGATTATCTTGCTTCCAGCTTGAGTGTTGTGACATAAAGCAAGACGTTGAGATGAGACTAGCATTGTGCTTCTAGCTGGATAGATGTGACGTAAAGCCAGTCTAGTGTCTTGCTTCCAGCTTGATTGCTATGACGTAAAGCAAGACGAGTATCTTGCTTCCAGCTTGAGTGTTGTGACGTAAAGCAAGACATTGAGATGAGAATAGTACTATGCATCCAGCTTGAGAAGTTGTGATGTTAAGCCAATCTAGTGTCTTGCTTCCAGCTTGAGTGTTGTGACGTAAAGCAAGACGAGTACTGAGCTTCCAGCCTTACATCTGTGACGTAAAGCCAGTCCTGTATTATGATGAGCCAGCCTCGTGTTGTGATGATGATGATGATGATGTATTAGTTTTATACTAATACATATTGATGCAGATGATGATTGCATTCCTTTGAGAATGACGATGCTACCGATGAAGAAAACTTTCGATGATTTATAGATACGCCAGTCAGTGTTCAAAGATGATATTGATGATGCTATCCTCTCACCCACTTGATGTTGTTGATGATGTTGTCCTCTCTCTCTCATGATGTTGTTGAAGAATACCATTCTTGTTAAGGGGGAGTGTTAAAATAATGTAACTGCAAAGTGTATTCTTATTATTATTTGATATATTATTCATTGGATCAATCCCCATTGTGGATTGATCATGTCTGCTATTGTATAAGGACCAAATCCCCTTTTGTGTATTGGTCATAATGTAATTGTAAAAGGAAAAAGAAGAAGTCGGCCCCAAAATATATCAAGAGGCCCCGAAATATAATAAAGGTGGTTATAACCACCCAGTTTGAGAAGTCGGCCCTGCCAGTGAAGAGACACTTCACACGTGCCAGTCTTGTATAAATAAGGAGGCTAGCGCCTCACTTAGACACACCTCACTTGCTCATTTGAGAGACAAGTTTCGGAATTGCAGTTGGAGAAGAGAGAGAGAGAGTGGCACATATTTGGGAGAGGATCTTCTGTATTAGCTTGAGTTATCTCTTGGCATTGTATTGGCTATCTATAATAAGGAAGTTTTGCTGGGTTTTCTTCCCCTAGGGGGTTTCCTAGGATAAATGTTGTGTCTCTTGTGATTGTGTATTTCTCAGTGATCTTGTGTTATGTTATTGTTATCTATTGAAATGCAAAGAACTATAATAATTTCTTAAACATTGAAAGATAAAACTCCTAATCATATTGTACCTTCATTCCATGGGAAACCTCCTTGGAGGGGGAATCAAGGAATAAACCATAACGCTGGTGCTTCACATCAATAGGGGTTTCAGAAGAATCATTATTCTAAGAACCATAAAGAATATCCCAAGCATCAATTTCAACAAAGTGGTGCTCGTAATCTAGATTATGTTCAAAGTTCAACACAATCACTTAATAAAAGGGCCAAATTGATAAGGTCTTCTCCTACTAATGGATGTTAGAATTGTGGGGGACCACATTATCAACAAGATTGCCCTGAAAAGAAGAACGAGGAAGATATAGAACAAGATCAAACTGATGTTAGAGATATGGGAAGATCCCATAGGATTCATGCAGTTGTGCATAATCGTCAAGTTGAGCATCAGTCTATGGTGCTTGAATCACCATGTAAATTGAATAATATGTATGTAACTATTCTAATTGATCCAGGTGAAATTGAGAGTTTTATTTCTCCAAATGCTTTAGTGAAATTTAAACTGGTGGCAACAAAGAAAAATGATTTTGACCAGGTTGAGATGGCATCAGGTCATTCACAAAAATTAGAATCCTTAGTACGCGAGTTCCCTTTAGATTTGGGAGTGTGTATCACACATGTAAACCTTTATGTGACACCTCTTGGAAATTATGATGTAATAATAGGAATGGATTGGATTGAATCCCACTGGGTTGTGCTAGATTGTAGAAGTAAGACCCTTAATTTTGTAAATGATGAGGGACAATCGATGGTTCTCCAAGGGGAAAAGAGACATATTTCCCTGAGATTGATTTTAACATTGCAGTTGAAACAAAGTCTCAGAAAAGGATGTAAAATATATGTTGTGATGACCTTAAATGAGGGAGATCTTTCATCCTTAGAGAAATATCCAATTCTTTCAGAATTTGCTGATGTTTTTCTTGAAGAGATGCCTAGTCTACCTCCAAAGCGTGAGATTGAATTTTCCATTGAACTAAATCCTGGTAGCGAAACAATATCTAGATCTCCTTATCGTATGTTTGTGCCTGAACTTAGAGAGTTACAAGTGCAACTTCAAGAATTATTAGATTAGGATATGATTAGACCCAGTGTTTCACCTTTGGGAGCTCCAGTGATATTTGTTAAGAAGAAGGATGGATCTCTTCGACTTTGTATTGATTACAGGCAGTTGAATCAAGTAACTATTAAAAATCAATATCCTTTACCTCACATTGATGATTTATTTGATCAAATGAAGGGAGCCTCAATGTTTTCCAAGATCGATCATCGATCTGGGTACCACCAGCTTAGAGTTAAGGAAGAAGATATTCCTAAAACTTCTTTTCGAACTCATTTTGGTCATTGTGAGTTTGTGTTGGGTCCTTTTGGGTTATCTAATGCTTCAGGAGTATTTATGAGCCCGATGAATGGTGTATTTTGTAGGTACTTGGACAAGTTCGTGCAAGTGTTCCTTGATGATATCTTAATTTATTCAAAGACTCCAGAAGAGCATGAGGAGCACTTAATATTGGTTTTACAATGCTTGAGAGAAAATAAGATCTATGAAAAAATGTCCAAATGTTCTTTCTTCCAATCAGAAATGCATTATCTTGGTCATATTATTTCTAGTGAAGGCATAGTTGTAGACCCATCAAAGATAGATGCAATTTTAGAATGACCAACACCCTCTAATGTACATGAAGTGCATAGTTTCATGGGTATGACAGGGTACTACAAAAGATTCATGGAAGGATTTCTAAAATAGCTAACCCAATTAATTCATTGCTTAGGAAGGGGGCAAAGTTTAAATGGACAGATGAGTGTGATCAGGATTTTTCCAAACTCAAGTAATGTTTGACTTCAACTCCAATACTAAAGGTACTAGATATGGATAGGCCATTTATAGTATGCATTGATGCATCAAAGGAGGGATTAGGTGTATTACTATCCCAATATGGAAGATTGATTGTTTATGCCTATCATAAATTAAGACCGCATGAACAAATCTATGCAACTCACGATTTGGAACTAGTAGCCATAGTTCATGCTTTGCGGCTTTGTTGTGATTATTTGGTGGGTAGGAAATTTGAATTAAAGGTAGATCATAGAGGATTGCAACATATATTTTCTCAAATTGATCTTAATGCTAGACAAAGACGGTGGTCATAGCTCTTAAGTGAGTATGATTTTGACATAACTTACATCAAGGGTACTTGAAATAAAGTGGTTGATGCACTCATTCGAAGACCACGCATCTTTTCTGTCATTCCTTTGAAGGTTGATTTATGAGAACACATATTAAGGACTCAGGATGAAGATGATTGGTGTAAGGAAGTTAGATTTTTCCTTGGAGGAAAAAATAATTACATACGAAAGATGGAGGGATATTCTTGTGATGGCGATGATATGCTGAGATTCATGAAGAAAATTGTAGTTCCTGATTGATCCAGATTTTATGAGAAGAATGAAATGAAAACAGATTATAAAAATATGCTTAACACATAATAACAAATATACAGTAAAACTAGTTTTCTATTCAATAAGGAAATAAGCTGAAACTGTAAAATGCAGCGGAAAACAAGCTTGCTAGAATGGTGGTGGCTTATCTCTAAGAAGAGATGTGACAGTTGTGCTCATTCGCAAGAAGATGATTAAAATGAGGCTCTGAAGGCCTTTTTACAATAAATAGGAATGTCAAAAACCCTAAACATCCAAAAACCTAACCCTAGGAGATGAAACGCCAAAAGTCATGTGGGCCCCGTTTGGGTAAGTTAGTACATCAACTTCCCGGGGTTGTAACTTTTGCATACAATCTTCGTTTTAGGCGCACGATAGCCCGTTGGAAAGGTATCATTGAAGAGATTCATTTTGGGGGATCAATCAGAGCCTTTGACTATGATTGAGAATCTCTATCCTGAAAAACCTTTATTTAGGCCCTCAAAATGGCTCCGGAAGTTAAAAACTACTAAAAATAGTAAATTGCCAAAATTGCCAGAAAATTGTTTTGAGTGAGTTGGAAAAGGTGGGTGGCCATCGATAGCCACCTGGATCAATCCCCCCTCCTTAGGAATAAATGGTCTCCATTGCGTTGAGTTCCCCCATAAGATGAGGAAATTTCTGCTGAATTTGGCCTCGGGTGGGCCACTTGCCTTGGTGCAGGAGCTGCCCTGCTTTGACGACTCGATAAAGCTGAATCCTTTGCTGTCAAGTCCCCTTGATCTGTGTGTCCACAATCTGATCACTGGATGCTTGTTGCATGCAGTCATCTTCCTCTTCTCATTTCACATGGTGTTTTCCTTGTGTTTTATTTAGTGTTTGGTCTACTCGCCTTGGAAACCCTATGTTTTTTGCAGGTGTAAGGATGGTGGATCATTTATTCCATGTTACTTGTCTCAAGGAAGTGGGAAACCTTGAATTCATTTAGTCTCATCACTTCTTCGTTGTTCACGGGCAAGCTTCCCAATTTGGGCTTGCAAGTCCCCTCAAAAAAATTAAGTTATGACTAAGACCTCTCTTTATTTGATGATTTTGTTGCATTTTTACTAAGTGCTCCCTTATGGTTTCTTTGCCTCTTCCTTGTTGTTTTCCTTCTTCTTCCACATCTCATCCTACATGGTGTTTTCCTTGTGTTTTTTTTAGTGTTTGGTCTTCATGCCTTGTGGCTTGTCTCAGAAACCCCATATTTTTGGTAGGTGTAAGGATGATGACTCAATTATTCCATACCAATCATCTCAAGGAAGTGGGAAACCTCAAATTCGTCTGGTCTCCTCACTTGTTCATTGTGTATGTGAAGGATTATCAATTTGGGCTTGTAAGTTGTCTTGGAAAATTTAAATGGTGACCAATACCTCTTATTTGATTTATTTTTTTGTATTTTTACCAAATTTTCTCTTGTGGTTTCATTTTCTTTGCTTTATTGTTCTCCTTCGTCTTCCTCTTTCAATTTTTCATGGTGTTTTCCTTGTGTTTCATTTAGTGTTTGGTAATCTTTCCTAGTGAATTGTCTTTACAACCCCATATTTTTAGTAGGTGTAAGGATGGTGGCTTGTTTATTCCATGCTACTCATCTAAAGGAAGTGAAAAATCCCATTTTTTTTGGTCTCTTCACTTCTTCCTTGTGCATGGATGGGCTTGTCAATTTGGAATACTAAGTCATCTAAAAAACGTATAGTGGTGACCAAGACCTCTCCTTATTTGAAAATTTTGTTGTCTTTTTACCAAACACTCCCTTATGCTCTTATTACCTCTGTCTTGTTGTTCACCTTTATCGTCCTCTTCTCAGTCAACATGGTGTTTTCCTTGTGTTTCGTTTAGTGTTTAGTCTTCTTGCCTTGTGGCTTGTCTTGGCAACCCCATATTTTTGGTAGGTAAAGTGGGAAACCCCAAATTATTTTTGTCCCCTCAATTCTTACAACATTCTTACTTATCCCCACTCATGTAAGGAGTGTGGCTTATTTTCTCCATACCACTTGTGTCCCATTGCATATACCTTTTCTCTTTCTTATTTGACAGTTTTGTTGTCTTTTCACCTCTCCTTATGCTCGAATTTTGTTAATATTTGCACAAGAGGAATCATAAAAACTCGAGTCTACAAATTGTCTTTGTGGGTGTCTTTTTTATTGTACAAAGGTACTAAAGGGTCCTAAAAAGTCTTGGTGTTACCTAGATTTCCAATAGGTTAAAGCTAGTCCTTACTATAAATCAAACAAATATTCTAGTATTCATAAAGTCCCATGATCCAGGAGTCAAAAACCCTTACAAACTTTGGATTGGTGGATTGAGGCTTGAGAGGACACATGTCTGACCTCATTGACTACATGAGGAAGATGGAACCATTGAAATAGAAGTGTTGCAACTAATGTTGCATATTTTTTTATGCAGGGTTTGCATTTTGTGCCCTCGATTACATTTAGGTCAAGTGTCTCAAGGACACATGACAAAATAACCCTAGGGCATAAAAAAAAAACCAAGATATAGAATTGAGTGTGGTAAGATCCTACAAACATATTTGGGCAAGTGTGACATGAGCACACTGTCTACATGCTCTCGAGATAGAGTTTTCCAAATTTGATCCTTTAATTCAAAAATTGCATTGTCCTTTCCCTAGGTGGCCTGGCCTATTACTGCATAGCCATTTCTCCCTTTCTTTCATGACATGATCAATTAAATGGGTGTCAATTAATTCTTTGTTGGAAATATTTTGTTGTCTTTATATTTTTGTAATAATGTTTTGTGGCACATTAAATTGATGCATACAAGCTTTATGGTAATGGAATCTAGATTAGACTAAATGATATTTTCTTATGCCTTAAGTTTCCTTCTAGACATAAATGGTATGTTTCCCATCCAATATATAGAAATTTATAACTTCAATTTCTATGCAAATTGAATGAGTTGTTTGATAAATTTGTGAAAAAAAAGCATTAGAATAGACTCTATAATTATTGTTATGGTATGTTTCCCATCCAATATATAGAAATTTATAACTTCAATTTCTATGCAAATTGAATGAGTTTGAATGAGTTGTTTGATAAATTTGTATAAAAAAAAGCATTAGAATAGACTCTATAATTATTGTTAATAAATTTGGGACAAGCAATAGAACCTACCTTGCCACATTTTCTTCATTGACTTTTCATAATTGCAAATCAAGAAGTGCAATACCATATCTAGTAACATCAATTAATAAATGTTTTTAATCAAATAAAATTACCAACTTATTCTTTGTGATTTCTCTCTAATTTCTCATATCTCTTAGTAGTGTTATGAATCATCACCTTTGTGGAACTTGCCTGGAAGGATTTGAAAGTAGACTCATTGATATCTTTTTCAAAGTCTCTTATATGAGTTGTTCTAATAAATATGAGGTTGTTTTCATAATGAATATTAGTAAGCTTGAATCATGTTCATTAGATGTAATACCCAAGATGTTGATTTGGTCAAAACCCTTTTTTTTTAAAGACTTCTAGAATACATTTCTTAACTCACTTGTTTTACATATTACTTATCAATTTAATTTGTCGTAAGATGGTAATATATGACCATTTTTTGTGCAGGATATATCATCATTGGAGTTGTCCCTTTTCATTAGATTTGGATGATAAGTAAGAATAGGAAGATCAATTTGTAGTATAAAACAATCGTTACTCTCAACAATCTCAATGTAGACACACAAAATTTCTTCATCTTTGGCCATAGCCACGACCATGATGTGTGAGACTTATTTTTATTTTATTTTTAATTTACATTAAAAAATAACATTTTTATTTTTATTTTTTAAAAGAAATTGAAAAAAAACACACTTTTAAATTAAAAACATTAAAAAATATATAAAAAAATAAAAAAACAAAAATATTAACCTGAAAGGGATTTTTTTTTTTATTAAGCTAACCCTTGTTTTTTCCAGCAGCTGAGTGACTGCATCAAAATCATCTTATCTTTGATGAGAGTCTTCTAGTTCATTTGTAGCCAGTTTCCCATTGAGTACGAGGAGGGCCATCGATCTGCTAGAGCCAAAGTTTTGTGCTTGGGCACTGCTGTTGGGAGACGAACCTCTGGCAGCTAGTTGATCTTTTTAACGAATCTAGAGGGGACTGGTTTTGTAGAAGGTTTCCCTAATGAGGATACCAACTATCACAAGGTTGTTGCATCAATGTTAAAGTCGGGAGGAGGAAGGGAGCCTCCTCCTAACATCATGAGCAAGATGCGAGGTCCGGGGGGTGTACACTGTTTTCTGGAGCAAGGTTTTCGGGTCAAGGTGCAAAGCGCACAATGTTTTTGAACAACTTAATGTTGGACAACTGAGGGGGGGGGGTGAATCAGTTGTTACTGTGCTTAAACAATTATGCCCATTTAAAACTCATTACAGAACACTCAATGATTATCAAAATAATGCAGGGAAGTAAGCAATAGAATATTCAACATCAATCACACACATGAAATATACAGAGACAAATATTCCTGAGGAAACCCATAAAGGGAGAAAACCTCTTCTTCTTGATATGATAAGTAGTCTTTATTTTCTGTACATTATCATTCTTATGAGAACCAACTCTTTTGAGGCTACCACCTTTGTTTTACAAGCAACAACTTGTTGAGAGCACCAACTCTCTTGTTTCTCTAGCACCCACTAGAAGGAAGCACCAACTCCCTTTATGTTCCAACACCAACTAGAAGGAAGCACTAACTCCCTTTGTGTTCCAACACCAACTTGATGGAAGCACCAACTTCTAGTCACACATGCACCAACCTGTACAAGATGCAACTTGCCGAGAGCACCAACTCTCTGGATTCTCTAGCACCCACTAGAAGGAAGCACCAACTCCCTGAGTGTTCCAACACCAACTGGATGGAAGCACCAACTTCAAGTCACACAGGCACCAACCTGCATAACAAAGAACAATAGTTCTCCCTTGCACCACCCTACCACCCTAGTTTTTCTGGCTGCAACTAGATGGAAGCTAAAACTCCCTGTGTTCAAGCACCCACTTGAAACTCTGAGGACAACAATCCTCCCTAGCACCTCCCTACCACCTTGATTATAAATCTTTGTTACTGAAATTTATTTTAGTGATACAGTATTCATCAATGGCTTACCAGTCTCATCACTGTTATGCTACACTGCTCTGCTTTGCCTGCATCAATGTCTTCCTACTCGCATCTTCTTGAGCTTTCTGTTCTTCTGCTTTGTCTCTGCATGCACACCTCGGCTTTATCTTCCTCTCTCATATATGCATTTTTGTTCTATGTATTTCTTCTGCACTTTATGCTCTGTGCACCCTCGTCATTCTATGCGCTACGCCTCTTTCATGCACTTCAGCTCCTGCGCACAGATGCTCAGCTCTCTTCTCCGCACATGAATCACTCCCAAAAGAAGAAACCATCTCTTCTCTGTTCTGCGTATATTTATCATGCCAAGTCCTCTCCCAGATCATACACCTAACGATTCGTCCTCTCTCACGATTATCATGAGTATGTTCTTCATCAATGGCCGTTATGCTGAGACTATTCCTCATCAGTGGTCGTTCCTGAGATTCTTTGCCTTTTCTGGCAGTGCGACCCTTTGTCTTCTCTATCACAGTTGAGCTTATCCTCTCTATTACAGTTACAGTCTTCAACACTCTTACATTTGTCAATTGTCTCTATGATGAGTCTTCATTCTGCTAGCAGTTATCTCGAGACTCTTCAGCTCCTCTAGCGTTCACCCTGAAGCTCTTCGAATTCTCTGGCAGATACAATCACTCCGTTCTGGCAGTTACAGAGAAAAACTTTGCGCACTCATCCCTTTGGCGCCTTTTCCCTTCTTGAGAAAAGTTCACAGTGGGCGCTAGCATTTCTGGCTAAGCCCCTTCCTTTCACGTGACCACGAGCTGCGATCAGACACTTATCCAAAAGGCACTTTGCGACTTCACGCATCGTATATTTAGCTGAGATTTGCCTCAATTTTCCCAACTCGCGAAACTCCGAGGTGGAGCCTAGCAACGCTAGCTCCTTCCTCTATTCTCTCTCCATGTGACCGTTGGCTGTGACCTAGGGCTAAGCACTTTGGGACTTCACATTTTGCAAGCTCGCAAACTTCCTCGTGCTTGATCAATGACCCAAAAAATTCCTCAATCGATGGTCCAGATCTCTCCTTCGCACTTCGAGACTTCATGACTCACGATGTCGAAGCTTAGAGCACCTCCCTTCTTTCGATTCCTGAACTTGCACTTGTGTCAGATCAACGGTCCAAAGTCCCCTGTGATCCGACGGTACAAATCTCTCCTTCGCGAATCAAGACTTCGCAACTTTCACGTTTCGGATCTTGTCTAATCGACGGTCCACAATATTTCATATTTCAATGTTCTAGATCTCTTCTTCGAGAACTATGACTTCATTCTTCGTCATGCCAGATCAACGGTCCATAACCCTATGTGATCCAACGGTCCAGATCTCCTCTTTGCACTTCAGGACTTTGTGTTTCGTGAATTCGTGAACTTAGTTTGCAGTGTCAAATCAACGGTCCACAATGATTCCTCGATCAACGGTTGTGATCACCTTCTGCATTTCGGGATTTTGCGTTTCACGATGTTGGAGGTTAGCTCACCTCCCTTCTTCCGATTCCCGATATCCGAAATACTACGTATCAGATCAACGGTCTACAACTCCCCACGATCTAAGGGCTCAGATCAACTCGCAAACTTGGACATCGCAAGTTCCTACAATTCCCACCTTTGACTTTTCCAGTTCGTGAGTTAGCGAAATGTTTATCTCTCGCTACGTGTCCTTCCCAGCATCAACGACTAGGATCGACTCCACTCTACCCCTTGCAAATATTCTGAAGTTCGATTATTCGAACTCCCGGATCTGCTGCCACCTGTCAACCTTGACAATGGATGGTTCCGATGACTTCAGAACTTGTTTCGTGAACTTTCCTTGGGATCCAATGGTTGTTGGTCCACCCACTCAGATCTAACAACTGAGATATGTTCTCCTCTTGCACACTCATTTCTCCTTTCTGGACTCTGATCCGAAGGCTGACGAAAATTCTCAGATCTTTCAGCTTATCCTGTCGTTCTACTCAAAAGTGATCCAACGGTCGTTGTCGCTCTTCCTCCTGAGTTTTTGATTTCTTCCATATTAGAAGAATTTCTAAGTGTCAAAGGCCTCGACCTTTGATCCTTCTGCGAGTCCTGATGAGTTTGGGTCTCGGCTGCATTTTTGAGAACGCTATCTCTCCTAAGCTTTGGCAATGAAGATAACATCGTCCTTGGCACACACTTGCACTCTGCGTGCAATTCTGCGCTATTCCTCCTGAGCTTGTAGACAACAATTCCCGATGCTATCATCGTTGCTTTCATGTTTTCCATCATTGTTGTTTTCCTATTTCCCATCATTGCTACCAATATGCCATCCTTGTTGTTGTTCTTGCCTGTAAACATACCATCATCATTGTTGTTCTTGCCATCAATGACAAGCACGCTATGCTTGTAAACATGCCAACAATCCTCCCCTTTGGCATTGATGGCAACCCTGAAAGACTGCACTGTTCTACGTAGACCTCCAATTGTAGCATCCAGACCACATCTTTTCTCCCCCTTTGACATCAATGTCAAAGAAAACATGCTCCCCCTGAGCTGTTGCAGTACTTTTCGGAGGTATCAAATATTCAACCAACACAAACTCCCCCTGACAGGATGGACTCTTTTAAGTGAGAGAAGGAATGACACCCAGCTTCCAACGAAGATATTCAAATGGTGTCGTGGCTAAGGGTTTAGTAAAGATATCAACTATCTGGTCTGAGGAAGGAATATAATTCAGCTGAACCACTTTGTTTGTAACCTGCTCTTTGAGTTTATTCTTAAAGACCCATTTGGGACCTATGCCATTTTTACCTTCAGGTCTAGGAACCATCTCCCTAGTATTGTTTTTCTCAATCTGGTCAAGTTCATCATTCATGACTTTAACCCAATGGTCATCTTCACTAGCTGCATTAAAGCCTTTAGGTTCAAGCAAAGACAGAAAGACAATCTGAGATTGTTCTGAGACATTAATCAATTTCCTTCTTGTCTGAACTCCTTTATTCATATCACCAATTATCTGATTTTCAGGATGATCCTTTCTAACAATTCTGAGAGGTGGTTTTGTTTCTGTTTGCTTATTTGAGTCTGCCTGAGTATTTGTATCTTCATCTGACTCAGAGTCTTCTCCTTATGATTCTTGGACCTGTTCATCTTCAGTTTCAGTTGTGTCCTCTGTAGTAGACTCAATATTGCTCACCTCTTTTACTAGGACTCCCTCATCAACCTTTAAATCAATGCAATCAACTAATTTATGCAATCTTTTATTAAAGCATCCATATCCTTTACTATTGGTAGCATATCCTAAGAAGATGCCTTCATTGGCCGTGTCATCATACTTGCCAAGGTTTTCATTATTATTCTTTATGTAGCACTTACTCCCAAAGACTTTGAAGTGTTTGATTGAAGCAGGTCTTCCATACCATAGTTCATAAGGTGTCTTGTCACTATGTGGTCTGAGGTGGGCTTTGTTAAGAATATGGACTGCCGTGTGTATTGCTTCTACCCAGTAAGTTTGACCAATGTTCTTTTCATTCATCATTGACCTGACCATTTGTTGAATTGTTATGTTTTTCCTGTGAACTACTCCATTTTGTTGTGGAGTTCCTAGGATTGTGTATTCTCTCTTGATCCCATGTTTATCACAGAATTACCTGAATTCACTTGACATAAATTCTCCTCCTCTGTCTGATCTTACTGCCTTTAACCTGTTGCATGTTTGATTCTCAATTAAAACTTTAAATATTTTAAATTTCTCAAATGCTTTAGTTTTTCCTTTGAGACAAGCAACCCAAGTGAGTCTGGAGTAATCATCAATGATCAGCATGAAGTAGTTTTATTTCTCTGTGCCTTCCTGTCTTGATGGTCCACATAAATCCATATGGACTAATTGGAGTGGTTTCTCTGTTGAAGTAGAAGTCTTTGGATTTAAACCGTGTTCTGGTTAGCTTTCCTTATTGGCAAGGTTTACACAGAGAATCTTGTGGCTTTGATAATTTTGGAAGATTTTTTACTGCCTCAAGATTTTTGAGCTTGATTAAGTGGTCACAATTTAAATGTCCAAATCTCCTATGCCATACAACTTTCATCATGTTTGCTTAGATGACACTCTTCTCTATCTTCTTTCAGCACACATGCATTATTATCTGTCCTTATGCCTTTAGCCACCACTTGTCCTGAGTTTACATTCTTTACCTTACAATCTTTGGAAGTGAGCACCTCTTCACAGCCTCTGTCACACATTTGACTTACACTGAGCAAATTATGTTTCAGACCATCTACAAGAAGAATATCCTGGGAATTTCCTTTGCCATTACTCAAACTCACCATCCCTTTACCCTTGATTTTACATAGTTTATCATTTTCAAATGTCATATTTCATGTTCTGTTTTTACTTATAGACATAAGTTTATCCTTGTCTCCAGTCATATCTATATTCCAGAAATCCTTTTGTTTTTGAGTTAAAAGTACTATACCACATTTTTCACTTTCTTTCTTTTTCCATATGCTGGCATTTCTAGCTAAGAGCTTTATTCTTGGATCTGCTTTGTAATTCTTCACATATCCTTGGATCTAGCTAAGAGCTTTATCCTTTATCCAAAACATTTACTTAATTAAAGATATCCACTAGCGTTTTGTTTTAATAGAACAAAAATATATAAACCTTAAAAGAGAGGTGTTTCAAAAGTTGATAATGAAATTCGGCTTATTACAATGCCATGAAAACTTGAGAGTCAGAATCTTACTATAGTGCATTTTAATAAATTTTGCCACTACTCGAAAAGGTCCACACCATATTTAAAATAAAAAATAAAAAATGTATTATATTATTTCTATATATACTTTCCTGTCTTAATCATTCGACCCTCCGGTATTTAAAATAAAAAATAAAAAATGTATTATATTATTTCTATATATACTTTCCTGTCTTAATCTTTCGATATTGATACAATTTATTTTATCGGTTATAACAATATATGCAACATTGACTATTAATTTACAAATAAACAATAAATTTGGGTGCGCAATCACCTAAACGGCACAATTTTAATTTGTCGTCATGATTAATTAATAAACCTGACTGCCTGTAAGGGGTCTGAACTTTTAGCTGCTAATAAATTCCTAAATGAAGGCCGTCTTTAACTGATGAAGCGAATCCATTCCGCCTTGCTGGGCACACCTCCATTCACAATGGTGAGCAGGTAGTAGCCTGAAGGAGCCGCTACTGCGTTCGGTGGAGCCGTCAGCCCAACTGAATACCCGTCATTGTCCTTCACTACGGCAGTGGCTGCAAGCGAGAGCATTCTTTGGTTCATGGACAAACTGTGTGTCGTGAAGGGAGGGGCGTATGCATGAAAATCTATGTTCACGCTCGGCCTCCTCGTAAGAAAGAAACGAACAATGAATTTCGACCCGTGTTTGATCTCCCTCGTGGAAATGGCACTGATGTTCACCCTCTTCGGATCGTAATGGGAGTGCAGATAGTAAGGAATGTACGCTTCCACTCTCAGCTCCGTCGGAAATGGCACGCCCGAGAAACGATATCCGAAGTTTGAGTTGCTCCCGGCCACTAATATGCGACCGTCGGGCAGCACACTGGCAGTGGAATGATACATTCTCGGGATTTTAGTGGGAGCCAGAACTCTGAATCTGTTGCCCATTGCTTCTGTGGGTGTGTAAAG
>ML795710.1:372033-386199 GCA_009831015.1 Picea engelmannii | reverse complement strand
GGTAAGCAGGTGCAGAGGCCTTACCCTGTTCGTGGCGATGTCGTACTCGATCGAATGCGCCCCACAATCCTCCGAGGCCGCAATCGTGGCGTTGTTGCAGGGCGGGTCGGTTCTCATTATCTGCGACGAACCCGCGATCTTTTGATCGAAAATGAGGAGTTTATTGGTGTGCGTGAGCGTCATATGCATTGCAGAAACTCCAGCATTTTGCAACAGAAGCTCCCATCTGCCTTCATGCAGCTGGTCTCCTGAAACTAATCTCATACAACAACAAACTATTATCACAGCTTGAACCAACAGAGTCGTCAGTTCGCCCATCGTCTTGTATGGTTTCCTCGTGGTTCGCCTCCTCTGCAATTAGAATTTTGCAGATAAAAATCAATTCAATGCTTTGCGAGAAATATCAATCGATCTGCCTAGTGAATCTCTAGAACAGTTATGATGCACGACGAGATATAGAGTGGGTATATATATAGGCGTTCGACTGATTGCACACGGCTCATCTGAGCTGGAAAGCATGATTTTTGAAAGAGATGGGCATGTGAAGTCGAACGCCAACGCAGACCGGCTCTGCTTAAGGGATCCGTAAATATCCCGCATGTTGTACGCGTTTGCTGGTGCCTGTCTCAGTCGCCCACACCGCGTTTGTGAATTTGCTTCACAAATACAATAAAATGACAGACTGGAACGATACTAAACTTGTGATATGATGAGTCTGGTAGGCCTGAAGGATACATTGATAAGTCCAGTAGGCCCTGGAACGGTACGCGTTACAGGTTAATATCATTGCTAACAACTTGTAAAAAAAGACAAAGTGAGTTTGGAGGGTTTAAAGGTCTAAATCCTGACAAAAATGAAAGTGAGTTGCTGTTGGTAAATAGAAATTCACTATTTAATGTCATTTTAATATAATTTCTTGACATCGTGTTCCACTTCTGCCCAATTCAAACTTAATCATATCATAATTTTTTTTTTTTATAAAACGCAGTGACAAGGGGAGGGTGACTCATTGAGGATAGGTTTGTTTTGCAATAAGGAATGCATGTGGAGGTTGTGTTCTACAAACTATTTGGTTTTTGTTTAAGCATTTATATTTAAATAAATAAGGTATTATGAAGGTTGGGGACTTTGAAGTATATATCAAAGATGGTAAGTTTTAATTTACTTTTTCATGTTAAATTCAATTTAATTAATATGGAAAATTAATTATGGGTGAATTTATGAATATGTATTTAATTTTTCAGAAAAATGTGATTCAACAAATTAAATTTTACTTTTTAAAATTAATATAGAAAAATTAAATTTTACATTTTTTAAATTAATATAGAAAAATTAAATTTTACATTTTTTAAATTAACAAAAAATGTAATTTGGAAAATTATTATTATTCAAAGCCACAATTAATAATATTTAAATGATATTTTATATACTTTTGTGTTCCCAACAATTTTTCTTCTATATAAAATAAAAAACTAAAAAAAAACTTTTGAAGAGGAAACATCCAAGAAGGGATGGGAGTAAGCTAAACGTTGTACCTTTTGGATTTGTCGACCATCGTTGTACGTCCCATCTCCGGCAAACCCATCCGTCAGCAAACCCATGTCCCACCGTTTCAATTTTTTGTCTTCACATCTTCATTTATCATGCTCCATTAACGTTCTCCCCCGTCTGTCGTGGCGTAGTCTTCCAACTTACAACCAAAGAAGTACAGTGACTTCACGACACTTAAATTAATTTAAATGATTTTCCATAAGGTGATCCATTATATTTTTCAGGGGTTTCTCCATTTCCATCCATACATATATATTGATAACTGATTTGTTATCAACATGGTATAAGAAATGCAGGAAATGATGGGTGGGTGATCGTGGCTCAGCCAGTTAAGGAAGGCATCCGTCGTGAAAAAACACATAATTCATCGGAGGTCTAGTCTAAGTTTAATGAGCAAGCCTAAACACTCAATTTTTTTCATGGTTTAATCAGTACTCTCCCTATGTTTACCTAATCTCAACCAAAGGCCATTCCACAATGAAAGGACTCCCAACCCAACTCAAGTGGAATTGCTTGTATCGCAACAAGCATTCACCAACTAATATGATAAAGATGCTCATGAAAATAAACATAAATATTATCTCATGGTTGACCCCTAACCATAAAACCCAAAGCCTTTTTCTACTAACGAAGACACAAATAAAGGAACTTGTGAGAGAAGACATGGGTGCCTTGTCTTTTCGAATGGAATTTTCGTGGTTAGGTTTTGTGGAGTTTGCTCTATCTACTTTTTGTTCATTTTCGTGGAAAAAAAGAAGTTAATGGGTGTAGCTTTCTGCCTTATTTTCCCGACAGCTTCCAATGGGAAATATCAGTTTCTACCTTATTTTCTCGACAACTTCCTATGAGAAATCCACAATTGCTTCTTCTGTTGGGAGTGTTCGATCTCATATTGATGGGAATTGGGGAAAGCATATTCGTCGTCACATGCATTGTTTCCCGCGATGCAGGTGATCCAGGTGGATATTGGTGGCCACCCACCTATTCCAACTGGTTCCTCATGTCCATTTTTTGTTTAGCACGTAATTGTGGGTTCTACACTTCTGGGGCTGTCTGAAGCCCCACACATACTCCAAGTGGATACGGGTGGCCTCTTGCCTAATCCAACTGGCTTATTTTGTATGTTTTCATGTCAGCACATCTTTATGTACTTCCAGGGCCGTTTTGGGGCCCTAAACATTGTTGTTTTGGCTCGCAATAGTCAAACTATAGGCATAGTTAGAGTTTGATGGTAGAATATGTATTTATCTGAAATACCTTTCCAATGAGCTATCACGCACCTAAAACGAAGGTTGTATGAAAAAGTTATGACCCTTGGAAGTTGAGGTACCAAATTACACCAACTTACCCATAGGGTCCACATGACTATTGGCATTTCACCTTCTAGGGTTAGGTTTTTGGATGTCTAGGGTTTTGGAATTCATGAGTAATATCAAAAAGGCCTCTGGAACCTCATTGTAATCCATTATGCTCAGACGGATGTGCATAGCAGCCACATCTCTTCTCAGAGATAGCTACCACCATTCGAGCAAGTGTTTCAGTTCTGCAGTTTTACAGTTTTGGCCTATTTCGTTATTTAATAGAAGACATTGTTCACTGGATAATTTTATTATTCTTCATATCTTTGTGTTTTATTGTATTAAGTCTGTTAATCAGTTCGTTCTGCTCCTAAATACGGATTAGTGGTATCAAAGCGGTCTGCTCTTCATTTATTTTTCTTTGTGCATGTCCTAGACAAGATCTAGGTACAAGAAGTCGGGACTTGAACCAATCGATCCATTACAAGATCAGTAGTGTCAAGCCCGACAACAACCCATGGGGGACTAAAAGAAATATGATGGAGCATGAAATCCTATTAAAATGTTGCTCGAGGAAGCCCTTGCACGAAAAAGGAACGAAATGATGGAAAACTTCATGCAGATCCTTCGATGGCTGCCCACGAGAGAAGCATCTTCATCAAATGGCCATGCAACCCCCTTCAAGGTACAAGTAAAATTTGATATTCCATTATTTGAAGGACTGATAGATGTGGATGTTGTAGATAGATGGTTGAATCTGCTCGAAGGATATTTTTATGTCCACAATTTTTTCGATAGGGAAAATATCACTTTTGCACTCCTCAAGGTCATTCCCCATGTTAAAGACTGGTGGGATACTTACTCTGAGCAAAGGGTCGTTGAAGAATCTACAATGTTTTTGGTGTCCCCTACATGGGATTCCTTCCTAGACGCCATTAAAGAACAATACTACCCTGTTGGAAGCTACAAGGACCAATACACTAGATGCACCACCATACGCCAAGAAAGGGACCAGACAGTACCAGATTTCACCAATATTTTCCATACCCTATGCACCAAATTAGGTATCAAAGACTTTGAGCGTCATATGGTCCTCAAATACCGCAGTTGTTTGCATAGATACATTCAAACATAAATGGAGTTTCTGGACATTGCCTCATTGGACACGACTTATAGATATGTTGTCAAGATCGAGCATAAATTTAAGTAGAAAAGGTGAGAGTTTGGATCTACAGACCCCTCACAGCCGAATAAGGGAAAAGGCAGCCCCAACCCACATAGCAAGGGACCAAGTAGAGATGGTCACCCTCAGGACAACCAGTCCAAGTCGCAACACAAGAAGGGCAATGAGAAGAGGAAGAAGGACACATGAAAATGGTGTGAGTACCATAAAAGTCCTTAGAATAACACTGAAGAATGCCGCTCCAAGCAGTCCCTCATGGTCGAGCTTAAGGCTTCCGATTCAGAAGCCAATTCTGATTCTAAGCCAAATCTTGAAGGAGGGAAGTAGATTATCGATGTTGAACCTAGTGCCATTTTCGCTACCACCAAAGTCTGACCAATCGAACCGGAAGAACCAGAGGAAGGGGAACACCTCTTTTAGTCATAGATGCGGGTCAAGGGGGCTCCGCTTCAATTCATTGTCGATAGCAGTAGTAAGAAGAACATGATTTCAGCAGAGGTCGTCAAGTGGCTGGACCTGCCAACGACACCGCACTCGTAGTCCTACACCATCGACTAGCTTCGCCAAGGAAGAGATCTCTGTGTCAGCCAACAGTGTCATATGCCTATGACATCAAGCCTTTCAAAGATGAGGTACTGTGTGATATTTCTCCCCTTGAAGTTTGTGATGTACTTTTAGGACAACCATATTTGTGGAAGCATCATGCTGTGTATGAGTCTAGACTCCGCAGTGTTATTATTACTTTGGGTAGATAATTGTACACAATCCCAGAAGTAGCGCCACCTACTGCTATTTCTTTAATCTCTTCTAAGAAATGGAGTAAGGTCATTTCACAAACCAGGAAGTTTGTCTTCTTTGTGATCCGTGCTCACAGTAAATAGAAGGTCACCACCACATCTGTGGCCTCTACACAGTGCCTCTCTTTGCAAAAGAAGAAAGTGGACGTGATCGTGGAAGAATACAGAGACATCTTCGCATCACCTACAAGGGTACTGACACACTGCCAAGTCAAGCATCCAATTGATCTAACCCCCGATGCACCTCTACTGAATGGACCAGTCTTTCGACACTCGTTGATGGAGAATGACAAAATCATGCATCATATCCGACAGCTTCTTCAAAAGGGGCACATAAGACCCAACTCCTCCCCTTGTAGAAGCCCAATTGTATTGGTGCAGAAGAAGGACGGGACTTTGCGACTTTGCATTGATTACAGATCCTTAAAAAAAATCACATTCAGGAACTGCTACCCCATTCCCAGGATTCATGACCTTCTTGACCAACTCAAGGGGGAAAAGTTCTTCAGCAAGATTGACCTAAAGTCTGGCTACCACCAGGTTCCCGTCAAACCAATTGATGTATGGAAGACAACCTTCAAGTCTAGAGAAGGTCTCTATGAATGGCTAGTCATGCCCTTTGGCTTAACAAATGCACCAACCACTTTCATGAAGTTGATGGATGATGTATTGAGACCCTTCACCAAATACTTTGTGGTAGTATATTTGGATGACAACCTCATCTTCAACAGAACGTGGGAGGAGCACATGCGGCATATTCAACAGGTTTTGAGCACTCTGCGGCAGCACAAGCTTTATGCTAACTTGGAAAAATGCTCTTTTGGAATGAACAGGGTCCAATACTTGGGATACATTGTTGATAAGCATGGGGTACGTGTTGATCCAGTTAAGATCCAAGTCATCCGTGACTGGCCAGCCCTGACCACACTAACCGAGCTTTAGAGATTTTTGGGACTAGCTAACTTCTACTGACGGTTCGTGTTGGGATTCTCCCATATTGCATGGGCCCTCAACCATGTGACTAAGGGAGGTGGTAGGGACAAGTTCATGTGGGGGAAGGAGCAGCAATAATAATTCGATGATCTGAAGCATCGCTTGTGCTCAGCTCCAGTACTCTCCTTACCCGATCTGCAACAACCATTCAAGATTGAAACTGATGCATCTGACTATGTTGTGGGCGCAGTTCTCACTCAGCACGGGTATCTGGTGGAAAACCATGGTGATACACTCTTCGATACTGTCCGGAAATACCCCACCTATGACAAGGAAATGTATTCCATTGTACAAGTCTATTGTCAATGGAAACATTACATTCTGGGGAAAGAGATGATCATACACACTGATCACAAGCCTATGCAGTTCATATAAACATAAGGGAAATCGCAGAATGGATGCCATCAGAAATGGTTCGCCTACCTCCAACAGTTCCATCTCAACATAAAGTATAAGACAAGTATTTCCAATCGTATTGATGGCTGCCTGAGTCGACCTCCTGTGCCTGCACTCACCACTATGCTCCATTCCTGTGGACATGAAGCATCTGAGTGGGCCCAACTTTATCAACAAGATCCGGACTTCGCCACCACATATCATCTCTCAGGTACATGCATAATTGTCATTGATTTTCACATTCATGAAAGACTCTTATGCCACCTGGGCCATCTCTATGTTCCTATAAGAGAGCATGCAAAGGTGATTTGGGAAGCCCACTATAGTCAGGTGGCAGGACATTTTGGCGTGGATAAAATTGTGGTCGTTCTTCAGAAACATTTTTATTGGCCAAAACTTCGACAAGATGTCAACAAGTATATCAGATATTGCACTGCTTGTGCCATTTCCAAGGAAACCATCAAGAAGCAAGGCTTATACACCCCTCTTCCTATTCCCGAGAAGCCTTGGGAATCCATCTCAATGGATTTCATGTCTGGCTTGTCGTCCACCAAGCAAAGAAATGATTGTGTGTTTGTGGTCATTGATCAGTTTTCGAAGATGGCCATCCTCACAACCTGTAAGAAGAATGTCACATCGACAAATACTGCTAAGCTCTTCTTCAAATAAGTGTGGGTCCACTTTGGGATACCACAGACCATCATCTATGATCGAGACAACAGGTTCCTCAACACCTTTTGGTCAAGTCTTTGGTCTTTGTTGGACACCAAGCTCACAAAATCCATTGCTTTCCACCCCCAAACTGATGGCCAAACAAAGGTCGTCAATCGGATGACTGTGCACATCTTGCGCATGTACAATTCTAAGAATCCATGTACATGGGATGAGAGTCTCCCATATGTCTAACACAGTTATAAAATGGCTCTCCATAGTTCCACTGACCATAGCCCATTTCAGGTGGGTTTGGGATTCCAACCTTTGGGACCCATTGATGTTGCACTTCCTCTTGCCACTGCACAGACAGACTCTTCCCCTGATCAGTATGCGATCGACAAAGCCACCAGATTCATTGAGCGGATTCAGCACATCCACCAACAGGTCTAGGAGATTTTGCAGAAATCCAATGCTAAATACAAGCAGCGCCATGATCAACACAGGGTACCACACTAGTTTCAGGTTGGCAACAAAGTTTGGTTACATTTGCAGAAGGAGTGTCTCACTGGGCCCCATTGGAAGATTCACCCACTTCGTTATGGGCCTTACACTATCACTAAGGCTGTGGGTAGCAATGATTTTGAGCTCAACACTCCACCCTTCCTTTGTTTGCATCCATTATTCAATGTGGATCTCCTTCGACCATATTTTCCCCCATTATTCATATAGTGGACACATAGGTCAAGGGAACTCGCCAACAGTGGATCCAGCTTTATCGAGTTGTCAAGGAAGGACAACTCCTACACCAAGGAAAGTGGCTCACCCGGGGAGAAAAAGCTTCCTCACCTGATGGGGGAACTGAATGCAATGGATACCATTGCTTCCTAAGGGGGGAGGATTGATCCAGGTGGATATTGGTGGCCACCCACCTATTCCAAATGGCTCCTCGTGTCCATTTTTTGTTCAACAAGTTCTTTTGTACTTCTTTGTAATTGTGGGTTCTACACTTTTGGGGTTGTCTGAAGCCCCACACATCCTACAGGTGGATACGAGTGGCCTCTCACCTAATCCAACTGGCTTATTTTGTATGTTTTCATGTCAACATATCTTGTTGTACTTCCAACACTATTTTGGGGCCCTAAACGTTGTTTTTTTGGCTTGCCATAGTAAAACTATAGATGGAGTCAAAGTTTAATGACAGAATGTGTAGCTATCTAAAATACCTTTCCAATGGGCTATCACACACCTAAAACAGAGGTCGTATGCAAAAGTTACGACCCTTGGAACTTGAGGTACCAAATTACAACAACTTACCCATAGGGCCCACATGACTTTTGGCATTTCACCTTCTAGGGTTAGGTTTTTGGATGTCTAGGGTTTTGGCATTCATGAGTAATATCAAAAATGCCTTTGGAGCCTCACTGTAATCCATTCTTCTCAGAAGGATGCACGTAGCAGCCACATCTCTTCTCAAATATAGCTACCACCATTCGAGCAAGTGTTTCAATTTTGCAGTTTTACAGTTTCTTCTTATTTCATTATTTAATAGAAGATATTTTTCACTGGATATTTTTGTTATTCTTCATATCTCTATGTTTATTGTATTCAATCTGCTAATCAGTTCGTTCCGCTCCTAAATCCAGACCATATTCTCATGGTGAATGCATCATGTCTGAAAGGAAGTCCTACCTATAACACAGAGGAAATGGTGGGTAGGTTTGACATTATGGAAGAAATAGGATTGGATCTTTTTAGTATCATTCTACTATTCAAGAATGTCAATCCTGTGGAAAAAGAGGGCATTTTTTATTGCTCCAAGAACATTGGACTTGGGATCGGTCTCAACACCTCTAAGTGATTCTCAATATTGCTAGTTAGTATCTTGTTTCTTCTAGTAATTCTTCTTTTCCAAAGTTTTAGTGTGTTACATTGTTGAAACCTGTTCTGCGTTTAAGGGATTTTGGATTTTTCAAAATCACTGGGAGAAAGAAGCGTTAGTTTTTTCATGTTGTCTTCTTATTTCTCATTGTGGGTCTTGGTGTAGCCATGGGTGTGTAACATTATCTAGTCTCTCTGGAGTTGATACTAGTAGTCTCCCTCCTAAAAAACTTTGGTTTCCAGACAACTAAAATATTGGGGTTTTTTTCATGTGTACTCATGGGTCAGGTTGTCCCTCTCAATTTGTTTCAAGGCTTTGTTCCTACATGATTGTAGGTAGTGTTTATGTCCTTTAGAGAATCTCATCCACTCTCTAACTCTCTAGGGTACCCATATCACCTCTATGAAGGCCCTCTGTTTGGATTTTTACCCCATAAGACTCCCACATAGGTTTATTTGTCATTTCTAATGTTCAACTCTATGTCTCCTCCACCCCCCAAGTGGCCCTCCTAGGCACCCATCCAACTCAAGATTTCCCCAATGAGACTAGCCAATAAAGGGAATAACCTTAAGTGCACCAAGTGGGATTCCAATGCAATAAATTCTTCTTTTGTTAGACTTCCACCTCCCTTGAAAACCCCTCAATGTATGATAAGAGCCCACGTGGACACTATGTGGCCAGCCATAGACTTCTAACGCAAATTCCTGACAAAAATCAAGGCTCAGGTGGATAGAATGGAGGAAACCATGAAAAGAAAAAGATAGAAATTGTCCAAGGATTAGTTAGAGGACGGGTACAAGGAGTGGGTCCTAGACCCATGCAACTCTAGAACAAGAGACATGGAAATATTTAAGCTTATTGAGTTATACTGGATGCACAAGGCCTTTATAGCACGAGTACTTTTATGGTACTCACACCATTTTCCCATGTCCTTCTTTGTCGTTTCGTTGCCCTTCTTGTGTTGCATCTTGGATAGATTGTCCTGAGGGTGACCATCTTGGCTTGGTCCTTTTCTATGTGGGTTCAGGCTGCCTTTTCCCTGCTTCGGCTGTGAGGGGTTTGCAGATCCAAACTCTCATTATTTCTTCTTAAATTTATGCTCGATCTTGACATCGTATCTATGCCCAATGAGACGATGTCCAAAAACTCTATTTCTATTTGAATGTATCGATGCAAACAACCGTGGTATTTGAGGACCAGATGACACTCATAATCTTTGATACCCAATTTGCTGCGTAGGGTATGGAAAATATTGGTGAAGTATGGTACTGTCTAGTCCCTTTCTTGACGTAGGGTGGTCCATCTGGTGTACTGGCCCTCGTAGCTTTCAACATGGTAGTATTGTTCTTTAATGGCATCTTGGAAGGAATCCCATGTAGGGGCCACCACAAAAATTGCAGATTCCTTCACGACCCTTTGCTCAGAGTAAGTATCCCACCAGTCTTTCACATGGGGAATGGCCTTCATGAGTGCAAAAGTGATCTTTTCCCTATCGAAAAAACTGTGGACTGAAAAATATCCTTCAAGCAGATTCAACCATTTATCTACAACATCCACATCTATCAGTCCTTCAAATAATGGAATATCAAAATTTACCTTTACATTGAAGGGGGTTGCATGGTTGCTTAATGAAGATGCTTCTCCCATGGGCAGTCGTTGAAGGATCTGCGCGAAGTTGTCCATCATTTCATTCCTTTGTCACACGAGGGATTCCTTGAGAAACATTTTAATAGGATCTCCTTCTCTATCATCTTTATTTTCGTCTCCCATGGGTTATTGTCGAGCTCGGCGTGACCAATCTAGTAATGGCTCGATGGGTTCGACTCCCAACTTCTTGTACCCAAACCTTGTTGGGGACATGCATGAAGAAAAATAAATGAAGAGAAGACCGCTCTGATACCACTGATCCAGATTTAGGAGCGGAACAAACCGATTAACAAACAAAATACAATAAACACAGAAATAGGAAAAATAACACAAATATCTAGTGAACAATATCTTCTATTAAATAAACAAATAGGCTGAAACTGTAAAACTACAGAACTGAAACTTGTTCGAATGATGGTAGTTATCTCTAAGGAGAGATGTGGCTACTACATGCATCTGTTTGAGCAGAATGGATTACAATGAGGCTCCATAGGCCCTTTTCATATTACTCATGAATGTGAAAACCCTAGACATCCAAAAACCTAACCCTAGAAGGTGAAACGCCAAAAGTCATGTGGGCCCTGTGGGTAAGTTGGTGTAATTTGGTACCTCAACTTCCTAGGGTCATAACTTTTGCATATGACCTCTGTTTTAGGTGCGTGATAGCCAGTTAGAAAGGTCTTTCAAAGAACTACACATTTCACCGTCAAACTCTGACTCAATCTACAGTCTGACTGTGGCGAGCCAAAAAAAAATGTTTAGGGCCCCAAAACAGCCCTGAAAATACAAGATGTACTGACATGAAACCATACAAAATAAACCAGTTGGATTAGGCAAGAGGCCACCCGTATCCACCTGGAGAACGTGTGAGGCTTTAGACAACCCCAGAAGTATAGAACTCACAATTATAAAGCAGTACAAAAAGATGTGCTGAACAAAAACAGACACGAGGAGCTAGTTGGAATAGGTGAGTGACCACCAATATCCACCTAGATCAGAACATGTGTCCTACACCTCCAACCATGTTCATTTGCAAACACATGTAGAGAGTTTTATTGATAGCCTTTGAACATGTGGGAAGTGTTGTAAAGACCCTATATATCATCCCATCCAAGTGTAATGTTAATTACAATTGAGAAGGAATGGATTTTCAACCTCGTAACAACAAAATATATAACATATTATTATAATCAAATGATCAAATCCAAGTTATTTTTATTTTATTTTTAGATTTATAAAATATATAGAGTGATCAAATCATGAATTTAAAATGAAAAGAAAATTAAAATATATAATATAAAAGGAAAAATGGATTAGTTAAAATACTTAAAACTAAATTTCATGTTATAACTTTAAAGTTAATCTTTTGTTTGATTGGTTTTGTAACATGTTTCACTTTTGTCAAATGATACTTAATTAACATTGATCCCGATACCATTTACTGAAAGTAGAAAAGTGTTTACAAATTATTGAAAGACCATATTTTAATGGCAAATCTATAACCATCAAAGAAGAATGGAATTATTAAATATGTAAAACATTATTTTTTACATTTTACATATTTTCCTTTAAAAATTTATTTATTAAACAATTACTCTATACATAACAAATAAATATATAAAAAAATAATAAAAATTAGAATTACAAATCGATTTTGAAACTAATGGAATAATGTAAACAATCTTAAGTTATTGCTTTATTTACATTCTTATTATCTCCATGGGCCCTTCCTCTTTGATCTTCCGTAATGACACTAACAATGTCAAAATAAATCACATATTTTTGATAGAAAAATTGATTGTCAGTGAAATTTATTATAATAATTGTCAATTGATGATAAGGATAGTTAGTATGATTTTTTAAAATGTTTTTAGGTTTTTAGTTGTTAAGTTATGTACAAACTTTTAATTAATTAAAATTTTATTTTATTTTATTTTAAGATCAATCAAATCATATACTCTAAAATAATAAGTTGTAGTTATATACATGAAATCAAATACTACCTAGATTGTAATTTAAGATGAACTTGTAAAATGCTTGCTAAATTCCCATTTTGTTTATCCACACTTCACACCTATCCACACCGCCTTTTTCTTATTTTGGTTTTCGATGTGCATGGAGTTCTTGCAATGTGTACGCGTCTTGCTTTGTCCAAGTCGACCACGGCGTTTTGGGTTTTCGCCACAAATTTACAGAAGACACCAAATCTGAAAATTGATGAGTCTGGCAGGCCGGGAAGAATACAAAACTTGTGAATTACTTATTACCTCATAAATATTTATTTTTATTGGTTGTAGTATTAAAATATTGTTATGGATGATTTCGATGAGAAGTGTACATTTTTATGAAGTTAAAGAAATATCTAATTAATGTGGTGATGGTTGTTCTGAAATAGATGATAACTTTTCTAAAAGTAATTTATTTACTAGCAACAACCACATTAAGTAAAAAGTGGTTGATATACGACGATCGACGCTATTAATTAAAAAAAAAAATGGAAAATGGCACCGATCAGCGTATATCAACCACTTTTTACTTAATGTGGTTGTTGCTAGTTGACGACCAACATGCCTAAAATAACATTAATACATTAAATACATTAATTAATTAATAATTAATAATAATGCTTTAATTTATTATTATTTTAATGCTTTAATGTATTAATACATTAATATATTAATGTATTAATGCATTAATGTATTAATTAGTATTAATTGATACATTAATTAATAATAATGTATTAATAATTCTTTAATATATTAATACATTAATGTATCAATATATTTAATGTATGGATGTATTTAATATATTAATGAATTAATACATTAATGTTTTAGTACATTAATGTATTAATACATTAATGTATTAATATATTTAATACATTAATGTATTAAATATATTGATGTATTAAATACATTAATGCATGAATACATTAAATAAATTAAATATATTAATACATTTATGTATTAAATACATTAATATATTATTATATTAATGCATTAATATATTAAAGCATCATTAATACATTAAAATATTATTACTAATTAATATATTAATACATTAGTAAAACATTATTCATATATTAATATATTAATGTATTAATATATTAATACATTAATATACTAATACATTAGTAAAACATCATTAATACATAAATGTATTAATGAATTAATATATTAAATATATTAATGTATTAAATATTTTATAAATAAAACATAAATATTGATACTAAAACATTAAAACATCAATAATAAAGAAGTAATACATTAAAAAATATCTATATATTATTAAAATATTAATATATTACTAATACATTATAATAATGTATTAACTCATTATTATAAATGTAGTAATAAAACACAAACAAATACATTACCTAATAAATTATAATAGCATACACTAAAACATTAATATTAAAGAATTAATATATTAAAAAAGTATCTATACATTATTAAAATATTAATATATTACTAATACATTATAATAATGTATTAACTCATTATTATAAATGTAGTAATATGGATTATAATAATATTTCCATTGATGATGTATATGGATTATCGATGTAGGGGGACGTTGATTCCAAGTCATTCCATCTACCAACATAAATAATCCATACCATAATATCTTTTGGTAAAGGTTAGGGAAGAGCACCACCTTCTTAGTAATTGGTTTATCTTTCATTGTTTTAAAAACCACTATTACTCTACTATATATATAAGGATAAAGTATCATATTAAATGAATTCTTTTCACCCACAAATTGGGG
>ML795710.1:351141-361578 GCA_009831015.1 Picea engelmannii | reverse complement strand
ACCCAGTTGCAGTTCGTGTCGGAGCATGGAGAGAAGTAGCGGATAACTCTTGTCCCGCTGCTCCATCCTCCGGTCTGAATGAGTGTGCCGTTGCTGGCGAAGGCAGCTGAAGAACAAAAAGTGTCGGTGAGCAGGTGTAGAGGCCTCACCCTGTTCATCGCGATGTCGTACTCGATCGAATGTGCCCAGCAATCTTGCGAGGCGGCAGCGGCAGCATTGTTGCAGGGTGGGTCGGTTCTCATGATCTGCGAAGGACCGGCCAGCGTTTGATCGAAAATAAGGAGTTTGTTGGTGTGGGTGAGCGTCATATGCATTGCGGAAACTCCCGCATTTTGCAGGAGAAGCTCCCATCTGCCTTGGTGCATCTGGTGTCCTGAAATGAATCCGACATAACAATTAATTATCAACAGAGCTTGAACGATCAACAGAGTCCTCAGTTCTTCCATTGTCATGCATTTCGTCCTCCACATTTCGCCTCCTCCGCTCTGCAATTGGATTTTTGCAGATAAAGTTCAATTCAATTCTTCGCTAGAAGAATTAATTGTCCCTGAAATCTCTTCCACAGTAGCAGTAGGAGACTCAGAGTGTATATATGGGCGTTCTCAATTCTTCACTAGAAGTATTAATTGCCTCTGGAATCTCTTGCACAGTAGCACTAGGAGACTCAAAATATATATATAGACGTTCGTGCATGTAAAAGGACTATTGCACACGGCTCACCTGAGGTGGAATGCTTGAATATTAGACACAGATTTGCATGTGAAACGCGTGAGAGTGCTGTAAACGGAACGCCAACGCTGACCGCATTTTTGTTTTTTTGATGTTTGTGCGGATCCATAAATATCCAGTCGTTTTTTTGGGGGGATCCGTAAATATCCAGCCATATGTCCATGTTTTTGTGCTGGCTGTCAGAGTCGCCTCACCGCGTTTGTGAATTTTCTCCACAAATACGAAGAAAAGAAATTACAGAGTGGAGTGATAGCAGACCTGTGAATTGATATATCTGGTAGGTTCTGCGAACGATACCAAACTTCTGAATTAATAAATCTGGTAGGCCCTGAAGCTGCTGGACGCGTTCCCTGTTATTATTATCTGACAATTGGGGCGAATGGCTTAGAAAAGAAGGAAAAGAATCGAAAGGTCAAAGATAAGGTGCATAAACGTGTGAGCTTAGAAGCATTTGAACATTGTTACTATTCAGAGCTTCTGGAGTAGCAAAACACACTTTTAAAACTACACGGCAGAGTTTATGGATTAGCAAAACACAATTTTTAATTAACTTTGAAAGGCCTATATCTATTGATCATGGGCACATTTAATAGGTTTTTAATGTTTAATCAGTTTTGTATGGACAAGATTAAATATTGATGAAATATTCCTAATAGTCCCAATAAATCAATGGTTGTGATTTCAACCACTAACTTTCTCACTATTATAAAGACATCAGTTTACATGTTTATTTTTTTACTTTTACTTAATCATATTTAAAATTTACTATGATGGGTAGCTGATTACCACGTATGAGTGATTAGGATTTCATTTTCTAAGCCAACCTAAACCTTTGGCCTTCACCAGCCACGTTCTTTTTGCAAGCCGTCCTTTCATTTTATGAAACCAACCAAATTAACAGCCTTTTTAACTGGTACATGTTTGCCTTTTTAACAGCCTTCCACTTGTACATGTGTGAATGCCTCCCGCGCTCCACTTTCGTGGGCCTGGCATGAATGCGTGGATTTTCGGCGTAAGCCTTTCAACGTTACTGTGTGAATGCGTGAATGTGTTTTTACTGTGTGAATGAGTGAATGCGTTTTTACATGCGTGAATGCGTGGCCAGGGAAGTTTAACAGCCGTAAACCAGAGGCTGTGCTAGTTAATTTAAAAGTGGTAAAAAGAGGGAAAACACTTAAAAATAATTGAGTGGTTTAAATGAAGTATATAATAAGATTTTTATGCAGATATGTCTAACTTTTAATCAATTGTATATTTTTAATCATAAACTTTTTTACATGATAAAAAATGGTTGTTGGTCATTAAAATGGATGATTAACATGATTAGTATAAAAATTGTGGATGAGGTAAATGATCAATTTACTTATTATTAGAATAAATGAAAATCTATAATTTCAACTATTAACTTCTTTAGTAATTCCCATGACAAAAAATGGTAGTTCGTCATTAAAATGGATGAATAACATAATTAGCATAAAAATGGATGAAGTAAATGCCCATTTTACTTTTGGCCAACGCCCTAAACGATAGTAGTACCCAGTTTTTTTTAATTGTTTTGGCATTAGAATTATAATTGGGGATTAGGGTTGTCACTGTTTTGTTTTGGCAGCTTCTCTTTTCATTAGGGTTAGGTATATTGTTGCAGTATAACAATATTTTGTTTTTCCGTAAACAGGTCTTCCGTCTTCTCTTTTTTCTTTTGTTGTATCCACATGTCTTCCCTGTTTTCTTCTATTCAAACTTGTAAAATTAGCAAAACCAGAACAGACTGCATAAGTTTTACTTAAGCCCTGTTTGCGTTGCATTATTCAACTTCTATTAAGTCGGACAACCAAAAGATACAAATACAACAGCTGATTTGTGTGACTTCAGCATTTATTTATCAAATGACTTCCACCTTTATTAGAATGCTTTTTATCTTTATCAAATCATAAATTGTGAAGATATGCAATGATAGGATTACAGAAAAAAACAAAAAGGATTACAGAAACCATAGTTTAAAAAATAAAAAAGGATTACAGAAACCATAGTTTAAAAAACCAAAAAGGATTACAGAAACCATAGTTTCTTTGCGTATAATGCTAAGAACTTATTCGTGCGACCTGTATATTCAGTAAATAAATTATCATAGTAGCTAACTTGTTGTATGGAAATTGAAGTTTCAATTGTTAGCTATTAAATTAGAATTTTAAATTAAAAGGTCATTAATCGTGCCCATTCCCAATAGATATACGCCTTTGGTCTAATGACTTTTTCATCTATCAAATACCTACATTTTAATTTTATGATATTTGATTAAAAACTCATGGATTCTTGTTCATTGAATAGTTGAAGTACACGTTTTAAATTAAATACTTGCGTTTTAGTTTTATGATATCTGATTAAAAACTCATAGATTCTTATTCATTGAATTGTTGAAGTATTGAATAGTTGAAGTACATGTTTTAAATTGAGTTTTAGTTTTATGATATGTGATTAAAAACTCATGGAGTCTCATTCATTGAATTGTTGAAGTATATGTTTGTATTTTTATTTTATGAGCAATGTGATGCAGATGATGGATCTATATATTTTATTATAGTTTTGTTAAAAACAATTATATTTGTTAGTAGCAATTTTTGTTGTGAACATAAAGATAATTTGTGCATAACATAAAATTATAAATTTTTTATGTAAGGACAAATTTTTATTTGACGGGTAGGAGTGTCAGTGAAATTTAAGTAGTAAGATTTTCTGCATATATAGTAAGATTTTCTGCATATATATAAAATAATATCTAGTAGTTAACCAAATCCATTTTCATATAGCTTAAACTTGCAATTATAAAAATAATTCAACAAAGTTACTAATGGTTGTTGTAAAAATAATATTAAAAGTTAAGGATTACAAAATTTCAAATAATTATGGTTATAAATATAATGAAATAATAATATCACTGAATTATTTTGGATTTACTTTTTTTAAATAATAATTATTATTGTTATCTAAAATGAAATAAAATAGAGCTTGTGAGAAGCCTGCAACACTCATGTTTATTCTTATTATTAAGATTAAGGAAGACATTAAAAACACAGGTGGGAAGGTATTCAAATGTGGATTCTCAAAAACCAAATATAATAAGAAAATAAGTGTGCAAGAAAGTGTTTTCTAACCAAACCAAGAAAATTTCCATCCAAATTAATATTAATGAGCTTTACCTCTTTGGATAGTTGCATGCAAACAATGCTTCCTTGATCTTTTCTTCCTTCTCAACCTTCACTTTTCAACCTACAAGATGTGATACGGTCCAATTTCCAATAAGTTGTGAGTGTACAACACGAGCCTATGCTATAATACCTCAATCTGGGTGAAATCATGAAGATGGGTTACACTTTTGCTTCTTTTATGAGAAAAAAAAATGTATTTTCACAAGTTCTTCAACTTTCTGTATACAAAAGTATTTTTTTTATTTAGAATTTCACTTTACAGTAAATACAAAACTTGTGAAGAATTGTGTTAGCTTTCCAATGACTATTTTTCAATTTTTTTTTATCATGATTTGATATGTCAATTTGAGAATTGTTTAACAGTATGTTCCGTAAACATGAAATGAATGATAATGAGTTACTTTTTTCTACAACAATGTATCTATTATTAAACTTATGTTTTTAAGAAATGAAATATATTGCAACAATCTACAGAGACTCTATTTTATTATGACTATAATTTTGAATCTAATGGATGAATAGTATAATTTCTAGAATTTTTTTAAGTTGACCAAGATGAAACAGATTTTAAACACATGTTTTTCTACACCTTGTATCTATCTTAATTTTTAATCTATCTTAATTTTTACTGAAATCTAAAATTTAAATATACCCTTTTGAAAAGAACAGTTTAAAGATTATGAATAATTTTTTTTCAATTTTTTTCATTGTATATTTTTAGAGATACAGATATTTCATTTCACCGAATCATAATGTTTGCTGAAAGTATTATGTAGTGTTTTTTTTTTAAATTAAATAAAATTAGATAAAAATAAAGAAAATGAAAACAAATTATAAGAATTGAAAGTAGATTCAATTTTGGAAATGCCGGTGTCATTTTCGAAACCAAATTCTTAGTATTTGCAGGAGTCCGCAACCTCCAAAGTTTAGTTAAGCTTGGGGCAATTCTCTGGTTTTAGTTTTCAGTCCCAAATTTGTAATGATCCCAAGCCAAATTTTTCGCTTGAGACCACTAACTAGCTCGGTTGTATATGATGTGCAGGGGTTTTATTGAAGTTTCCAGATATTAAGTATGTTCATACAAGATTCATTTAGCACATGAAGATCACAATATACTCAAGATATAGAACACAAGCAAAGATCTGACCTTTATTATAGAAGCAGAAATCATATACAATAGAAAGAGCAGATATGGAATAATATTCAAATGGCTCTAGTAGACAACAAGTATGAGCTGCTACAAAATGCTCCCATCAATGCAAAGAAGCCTCCAAAGGCTGGATAAGAAATGAAGACCAATACCAAGCAGATCTGAATACAAACTCTCCAGCTGAAGAAGCCACGCTCCAAGAGAAGACTGAAGCCCTCAATAATTCGGCCCTGATGGAAGATGAATCCAAATGAGCCCAAACTTGGTCAGATGATAGATCAGGGTAGTGGGATCCTCCTCCTGAAGTCTCAAGCCCAACATCCAAGGCCAACCTCTCCAAATGTTGAATCTTCCAAGGGAGTTGCACCCTCCTGAATGGCAGAAACCCTAGGCAACTCGTCCTTGAAGAAATATACCTCCAAATGATGTGAAACTCTCTAAGAATGTAGATCGGGCTAAGAGAATCCTGTGGGAAAAGTTTTAGATCCAGATCTCAAGCAGATCTCTCTATATCTGAGAAATACAGAAAAGTGGGACGTCCTCCTAACCTCCAAATCATCCCAAACTGTTGCTGAAGATTGAGTGATGATAACTCCTCAAAGAAACCCTCAAAATGATGATGGAGCACCTGCAAGTAAAACCCAACTGATGGAATGCCCAATGCTCCTCCTGATTGGCTAGATCGAACCCTTCTCAATGGTATGGTGCGCCTTTGCTGGAAACTTCCCAAACAGTACGGCCTTGCTATCTTCTGAAGCTCTAGAAAGAGATATGCTGAGAATAGAATGGTGTGGAGGAATCTTTCATCCCTGAGACCAAGCTGTGGAACAAGGTGAGTGGATATTTCACCACTGAGTTGCTCACAAGGGTTTGTACAACAAAACCCCCAATTGAATGCTCAAGAGCAATAACAAGCAATACACCAAATTCAGAAAGAATAATAGGTGCGCCCCAACCTCTTACTTATACTTTTCCTTCTCATTCTCTGTTGAGTTAGGTTAAATCCCAGGGTTAACTTCTATTCTTCTGTTGAGTTATCTTTTACTTCTTTTATCCCTTTTTCTTTCTCAAGTCAACTTAAAAATATGACTTTAGCCTAGTTGAACTTCCCCCTCAGTATGAAACTATGACCTAGTGGGGGTGCCCAGGCCACTAAGTCTCCTCATCACCTCTCTAAGAGGCGGGGGACATTACAAAATTCATTTTTTCAGTCGAAAACCTAATATTTCGGCCGAAAGACTAAAATATAACGGAAACCATCAAAATTGAACGGTTTCCAAGGTTTTCGGCCAAAAAACCATTCTTTCGACCGAAAGACTGTTGAGCGAATTCCATCAGTCATAAAAAATGAAAAGACACGTCGTATCGTTTCATTTCGTGCCAAATTGTATAAATAGGCTTTTGGTCGAACACATTTAACACAATTCATTGGATGGACAAACATATATAAGCTCGGGGATAGGGATTTCAAAGCATTTCTATTACTGATTACAGCTGTATTCTTTTATTTCTTTATTTCTTCCCTCTGTTCCATAGGCTTAATCGGAGGATCGATATCAATACATGGTGGTTTTCTAGAGCACTTAAACAAAGTTTCAAATCGTATTTTTGGTTTTTGTTGAATAAGGTAATTGATGTTTGTTCAAGTTTTTATTGGAATAACAATTTATATTTTGAAAGATTAATGTTGAGCATTTTTTCAAGGTGAAGTCTTTGTTGAACATATATTTTACAGATAACTATAAAAGTCATGGGAAACAAAAGTTTGTGCAAGAGAAAATATGATCTCACTCGAGATGATACTCGCCAAATCAAACAAAGGAAAGAGCTTTATCGGAGAAAGAAACAAGAACGTACAAATATTCAAGAAACAAACGATGATAATGTCAATAAAGATTTTCGACAAGAAGAAGTTCAACCAAGTATGCATGCACATATGATGATTGAGCACATGACACACATTGGGACTGTATTTAGAAAGTACATAATTCAAAGTATAGAATTCAAATTTAAAATATTGTAAATTTAATATAATTGATTGTAATTACAAATTGATGTTTTTCAAAATTTACATAAATAGATTCATCTCATAATAGCACGAAATAAATATGAAGAACATCCAAAACATATATTGCCAATGACACAAATAGAGTTGTTTAATAAGTTCAAAGAAGAGCACAAAGAAGTTAAAATTTCCATCAATACATTTGTGCAACAAAAACCATGGTTTGTTAGACCCATCACTGTCTGTGACACATGTTGTTGTTGTTATCATGTAGAGTTTGAGTTGTATTACGACATTTTTTTGGATTTTGGTAAAACTTTATGGCCAGGTTCACCTCCTTCTTCCACATTTAGTGTTTTTATATCTAAATTCTATGTGAAAGAGAAGATGATGATTTATTTTACAAAAAAAAATGTGTTGGTGGAAAGAAATGTGATCGTTGTGGAAATCTAAGTTTGTTTCATTCAAAGTATCATATTGATATGAATAATCAATCATTTTCTAATATAAGAGTCAATTGGAAGAGATATGAATATATGAGCAGCACGACTCCACATTATTCAAATGTTATTTCCAAAAGGATTGATTTGAAGGTAGATAATATCAGCGTGATAGAATTTTTGAAGAAGTTTGAGTAAGAAATCTATAAATACACCAAGCATTCACATAGAGCTTGATGGCAAGATCTACAATTCAAACAATCCCTTGAAGTGTTTCCACCAGGGACAGTTTTGTCTGTAGTTGATTTTGCAGAGAATTACACATTTGCTGCACAAAAACAAATACAAAGAGAATATTATCATTCTGATCAAGTCACGATATTTGTCCACATTCTATATAGACATGCTCAACGGAATCTTCCAAACATAGAAAGCATCAACGACAATCGACATGTTATTAAAGAATATCACTTTTATATAAGTGATGATCGAGCACACGACACACATTATGTACAACATTGTTTTGATACATTTTATGATTCATTGAAAGAACGGGAAATCAGATTCGATCGACATTGGATATGGTCCGATGGGTGTGCGGGTCAGTTCAAATATGTATGATCATTCTATTGGTTATGCCGTCTTCATAAAAAATTAAACATTACACATTGATGGAATTTTTTTGAGACTGGTCATGGAAAAGGAGAGCACGACGGTGCAGGGGCATGTATAAAATGAGCACTTCAAAGGTATCAGCTGAACCCTCATGCCGATCGATTTGAATCCGCTAAACAAGTTGTTGAATGGTGCACCATGGCACTAAGCCATGAATATAATCCGTCAAGGGATGTGCGCAGGTATGTCTATGTATAAATGTTACATGTATGTTCACATGATATGTAAATTTGAACGTGTTCAAATTTATATTCAATCTTCAATCATTTTCTTGAGAGATTTCAAGTTAACAAGTTCTTGTCTTGTGCAGGTTTTTTTGGTATGTTGGAATCCAAGATGTAAATAAATCAATCCCATATGACACCAGTACAATACTTGGGACAAGAAAAATACATTCAGTTAAAACAAAATGTTTTCAAAATGGGTTTGCATTTGATAGACGAAATGACTCTTGTTTTTGTTTAGTTTGCATAGAGGACACATAATCCATAGATATTTGTGAGAATGAAAAAGCAGGATATGTTAAAGCTTGGAGACATACTGAACTTAATGTAAATGGGAAAATGCCACTTGCAAGCTCAGAGGAGATGGAATCAAATGAAACTATAGTGTCAGTTGATAGCGATAGCGTGTTTGATCTTGTTAGAGAAGGTAAAATTTTTATGTTTAAATTTTTTCAAATAACTTGTAGATACATACTTGTATGATAATCTAACACAAATTATTTGTTGTCCAATATATCCAATTATTTGCAGGAGATGTTTTTGCCATGGTTGCACCTGTAGACAACATTGAAAACATGAAATATTATTTGATGCGATGCACATAACAAAAGATGAGGCTATTAGAAGATTTTGATGATAACGGTTTTATATATGAAAGAGGATTCATTGTATTGAAAGGATATTTTTTTCAAGAAACCCATCAAACCGATACTCATGTTCACTTTCAAGACTACCAGTCAGATGTCACGAGTTGTCGATATAGTCATTTGGTATGTGCAACAGGCATAAAGTTAATAGAAGTTCAATAAAAAAATAAAAAAAAGTTAGAAAATGGAAAATGTCCAAAGTCGATCATGAACAAATAATTGAAGATGGAATACCATTACATTGTTTTTAAACAAACTTGGCACATGTGTACATTCTAGAATTTTTAATTTTTCATTGAAAGTACATTCCGGATTTTGATAACTTGTTTTGACTATCTTCAAACATATTTTCAATTATGATATTTATAATACTATGTATAAAAAACTCACTTGGGAACTGCACCCCAATTAGTACCTAAAAGTATATTGTTAATACTTACAACCTAATTAGTATAGGATTTAGGGAACTACTAATTTGTATGGAAGTGAAAGAACCATTTGGTAACTTATACCCCTATCGATACCCAAAAGTATGTCATTGGGGAATTTCACCCTAATTAGTATAGAAGTAAAATACATGCTTGGGGCACACCTTAATTTACATATATAGGAGTGAGACAACAACTTAATGAATTTGCATCTTAGTTAGTGATAAAATTATGTTCTTGGGATTTAAACAAGAATTAATATAATAACAAGGGAACCACTTGTGGTGCACCCTATTTGAATAAGAGTAAGAGAAGTACTTACAAATTATGACACCTCCATTAATACCCAAAAGTATGTTTTTGGGGAATTCCACTCTAATTAGGATATGAATGAGGGAATCACTTAGAAATTTATGCCCAAGTATGTTATAACCTAAATTTGTATAAGAGTGAAAGAACCAAGAATCGCTTGGGGTGCACCCTAACTTTAATATAGGATAGAGGAGAACTTAATCTTTTAGGGACATGAATTTTATATAATACAAGTCCTTTTTTCAAGTCAAGAAGTGAGGTATCCTTAAGCGCAAGGGATGAAACTAATCCTAACTTATGCATGCTCACTACTAGGCATATTTACGAGACATCTTTAAGTACCTGATCCGACTAATAGATCCATCATCATATATCCTTCTAAGCATGCCCCCTTCTAACATTTGGATGAGACTAATCTTTTTTAAAGAAAGCATAATATTAGGGCATCTTTATGATATCAAATTCTCATTCCATCTTCTGATTGGAAATGGCTCACATGTTAAGACAAGTAAAATATATTTTAATGAAGTTCATTCGATGGGGTTTACTTGCTTTAGAATGTTTGAACCCATTCCCATATATTGTAAAAGGTTGATCTAGAAACTCTCTATTTAAAGAGAA
>ML795710.1:331503-351091 GCA_009831015.1 Picea engelmannii | reverse complement strand
CACATGTTAAGACAAGTAAAATATATTTTAATGAAGTTCATTCGATGGGGTTTACTTGCTTTAGAATGTTTGAACCCATTCCCATATATTGTAAAAGGTTGATCTAGAAACTCTCTATTTAAAGAGAAGTTTCTTCACATCTTTCTCATGGTTGGATTTGCGAGATTCTAGCAAATTCTAGTGATGGATCACCAAGATACCCACTTCTAACTTCTAAATGGAACTAACCCTTTCTCAATTATGTGCATTAACATGACATCTTTATGATACCCAATTACATTGATAGAACCATTAATGTAACCTCTTCTAATATATACGAAGGATTCAATATCAAATTTAACCTCTACATCTAATTACAAAATAATATTTTTTAAAGTGTTTTTTTTTTAATTGAATTGTTTTTTGATATAAACATTTAATGTTTCACAATTATTATATATTTAATTATTCACAATGTTAATTTATATTTAATTTAATAAAAGTTTAATATAGATGTAATGCTTTATAAATATTTTAAGTGCCACAATTATTTTATATGATAATAATTAATTTTTAAGGTCATGATATTTGTGTAGGAGATTCTGTTGTTTATAGGATAAGAGATTCTCCCTTAACCATTTGATTATTAAGGTGTATGAAGATATATAACCTTCTTCTTTAGTTTTCATCATGACTTCTGTTGGCGAAGGAAGTCACTCTTGGATTGCTTGCAGGAGCAGAGACCGACGCCCATCAGTTTTATGTCACGATAGTTTGTAATGGGTATAAAAAGGAGTGATCAAATGGAAGTAAACTCGGACGATATCATTTGAACTTTGAAACTAGGCCAAGAATGCATGGGCAGGTGAGGTCTTGCATGAACTTCATATAGTGGGGTGTAGTAAGGGTGAGTAGGGGGAAGACTTGTATCAGAGAGATGCGAAGGTCTGTAGTAACATCAGGTTTCTAACGGACTGTAGAAGAAGGCATCCAAACACAAGATCTTCTTGCGCTCAAACACAGAAAATCAGAGAATACAATAATGCATAAACAAATCCTTTATCATGACATAATTGCAATGATCTGCATGAATCATTCGTTCACGAACTCTCTTAACATGAGACGAAAATTAGACAAAGTAAGAAAGACTGTCTGTCATAAAGCAAAAAATATCATATACAGATGCATAACTAGAGAACTAGAGTCTGTGCTAAAACTTTACAATCAGGAGCTCTGCTCTACCATCGATAGATACCAAAATGGCGAAAATGCCTACATATACTCAAAAACAACCACAGCAACAAAAACAAGACGCTGCATTAAAAACATTGCATTTGCATGTCTTCTGATAGCCTGCCCATGCAGACTCAGGATGATCGTGCACCTATGACAGATGCCATCAGATTTCGGACTGTCCTTTTGCAGGTGAGTCGACGTGAATTAGTCCTTTGCCGGACCTTCCTTTTATGGAGGAGTTGATGTTCAACCACCAGCAACTGCTGCAATAATTGCTTTTTGGGATCGGGGACGACCTTGGTCAACTTACCATTCTGGGACGTGGAGGTCTCCTAATGGTGCCACCTGGATTAGCCGAACGGTCTTTCTTTGGACGCTACTTTGCTGGACTGCTGCGAGGGACCCCTATGGTTGATGTGGACGAGGGTGTGACGGGGGGTAAAGGTGTTAGACATCAACTGAGGAATGCCACGTGGTTTGAATAGGATAGAGGAGGAAGGAGCATGGAGTGTGGGAGTACAAGAGGAGGTGACTGGGAGGACGATACCAAAGGTGACACGACAGGCAAGAGACCCCACAATAATAACACACCATTCCGGACCCCCCCCTATTTCATTAAAGACAGGATGGCAAAGGGGGGCCGAAAAGGCCTGAGCATCGTTGATCTAGGTGCTCCGATCCTGACCTTTGAAGAGTTGCGCGTTTGATTCTGAACCCTCCCCCCCGATTAAAGGCAGAAAGGCAAGGGGGGTCCGGAATGAAGCCTGAGCTGCTGATTTAGGCACTCAGATCCTGACCCTTTAAGAGTTGCGCACTCGATTTCGAACCCCCCCCTCCGCTTAAAGGTAGAATGGCGGGGGACCTCCAGAATCCACTCCTGACCATAGATCTGAGCGCACAGATCCTAGCTTCCCAGATCCATGCCCCCTTTAAGTCCAATGCGCTCGAGTTTCATCGATGGATGGATGGTTGAGATGACGTCGGTGCTTTCACTATGAAAATCCCGAAAGGCCCCACCAGTGGCTTAGATCTTGCGCCGCATGTCCTTCAGATGAACGACCGAGATGGATTTGTCTTCAAAAGGGGGCTACCTCCATTCTCGGGCTCGCTTAACGTGACCTGGTGTTAGGACCGTCAGCTCAGCTTTGAAGGGCGCTTATCGACATTTCAGGGTTCGGGGTTTCGAGATGTAAAATGACGAGGAGCTCTTACCCCTCGAATCCCCGAATGCCGACATGACATGATCGCGCACCACGTGTCCTTTTGGATGGACGACCGAGATCCTTCATGAATGTATATAGACGCTACCTATCGCGCTAATCCCGGTGCAACTCCACTAACCGCGATTTGCCGTCGACCGTCGATCTGCTCCTATGGACGGATCTGGGCCGCTGACAACATAATTTCACCCGCTCACTCGATTTTTAGCCTGAAACGGGGCTTTACGTGCTATGCTTGGGAGTTCTTCATGCAACCTGTAGACCTGGATGCTCTCGAGCCCAGGACAAGAATTGTCGCTAACATTAGGCTCCATGGGGGATAGAGTCATCCCTGTGATGCTCTAAGAACTCATTCCACAACTTCAGTGCCTTGCTGTTGGGCTATGGAGTCAGGCTCAAAACATCCCGCTGCTGAAAATACAGGCCGAAAAATAAAAGTAACAAAATAAAGCTACATGCTCAAATGAGCTTATTTATATACAGTCCTAATGCTAATAAAATATTTTACATGGGCTAGGTGAAAGAAAACTTCCACCATAGCCATTCAAGCAGCTTCTTGGATAGAAGCTCCTTCCTTCTGTCGATGATCACCAGCAGATAGTGTAACCGTGATAGCAGAACGGCTACACTCTTCAACTTCTCCTCACAGGGTGAAGTTGATATGGAATAGGGCGGCTCCAAGGCATAAAGGACATGCCACTCCATGTATTCGCCGACAGGGTCATAGAATGAGTGGCCAATTCTAGGAAATTGGTGACAGATAGCCTCGTCTGCTACACAGTTGTTCACATGCGGCCGAATATCTATGATAAGCATAGGCGGGTGAATAACTAAAGTGGGCTCACTGATCTCAGATGGTGGCTGATCACTGACTGGCTCTGGAATGAAATATGTGCTCAGCTATTCCTCTGGTTCCTTTTTCTCTTCTTGGCTCTCCCCTGGGTCAGATTCGTATTTATCATAAATAGGCACCATGGGGTGGTTCTTCTTGTTGATTGGCTCTTCAGTATATTTATAGTGATCAAATGTAGGATAAGCTTGCTGCTCATCATCACTATAATATACATCAAAAAGGGGTTGTCCTTTATTGATATGACCCTCCTCCAGAACAGTGACCCCGTAAAAAATTTCTGTTTCAGGGACAGTGGGACCTGCTTCTTTTGGATGCCCATACATAATCCTTTTCTCTTTAATCCCAGGTAAAATTATATCGTGAGAAACCCCTTGGGGGAAAAGAGAAGAATCCTCTTCCACAACTAACCCCTCTTTTACAAAGAGAGGGTCTTCATCATCATGAGCAGAGTTGCTAGGAACATCTGCTTCAACCCGATATCCAGGTGAGTCATCTACCATGGACCACATTTGCTCTATAAACTCACAATTTCCACAAGAGGCATGTTGATCGTTATGAACATCTAAAGGAATAGAGGCATCTGATATGATGTCAGATGCTTCCGTTCTAGGGCTAACACAATTAATATCATTCAACACCTCCATATTTTCTTGGCAAATGCTTTCCTCCACAGTAAAAGCTTCATCATGGACCTAGTGTTCAGGGCCAACAGAGGCTTCATGAAGCAAAGAAAACTCCTCACAACAGTTTTCAAACAAACAATCAGCTGGATAGTAGTCTTTACAAAATGAATTGATAGCTGTATGAAAACCTGTTAAAGAGCAGATGCTCGCAGCGGGAAGAGATCGACACCACTCAAGAGCAGCTCCCTTCAATGAATACCTGAAAAGCTTAATCCAGACATCCTCATGCGTGATATTGTGTCGGTGAATAGCCTCATGGAAGTCCAGTAAATGCTCAGCTGGTTCCTCCCAACTTGTTGCATGAAATTCAGGGAGGAAATCTTCCCATTGGTCTCTATCAGGAAATGCATTAGGAAACCCAACTATATGGGAAAAGTCACAGAAAGAAAACCTTTGAGCCATAATTTTCTCCATATTGAAACAGTGGAGTCGCCAATCGATCCTCGAATCATGGAGTCGCCAGGTGAAAGATACGCAGCTTCAAAAATGTCTGGTCCTTGTTCACCATCAAAGGCCAGATCTTAACATTGTCGTTACCCCAGGAAGCTTCTCAGACTAAGAAAGCAGCTGCTGAAACCTTCTCAAGAAATCTCCTTAGGGTAAGCTTTCAGGTGTGCTAATAGTAGTCACAGCTGAAACAATGATGTGGAAACAATGGAGTCGCCACAGTGGAGTCGCCAGGTGCACAGTAGCAATCTTGAAGGGCTATGATGTCTGATACACCTTTAGAATCAAAGGCTCAATGTCGTTCTACCCAGGGAAAATCTTCAACTTCGTCCCCGGCAACGACGCCAGAAATGTTGGCGATAGAAGTCACTCCTGGATTACTTGCAGGAGCAGAGCCCGACGCCCATCAGTTTTATGTCACGATAGTTTGTAATGGGTATAAAAAGGAGTGATTGAATGGAAGTAAACTCGGATGATATCGTTTGAACTTTGAAACTAGGCCAAGAATGCATGGGCAGGTGAGGCCTTGCATGAACTTCAGACAGTGGGGTGTAGTAAGGGTGAGTAGGGGGAAGACTTGTATCAGAGAGATGTGAAGGTCTGTAGTAACATCAGGTTTCTAACGGAATGTAGAAGAAGGCATCCAAACACAAGATCTTCTTGCACTCAAACACAAAAAACCAGAGAATACAATAATGCATAAACAAATCCTTTATCATGACATAATTGCAATGATCTACACGAATAATTCATTCACGAACTCTCTTAGCATGAGACGAAAATTAGACGAAGTAAGAAAGACTATCTGTCATAAAGCAACAAATCTCATATACAGATGCATAACCAGAGAACTAGAGTCTGTGTTAAAAATTTACAATCGGGAGCTTTTCTCTACCATCAATAGATACCAAAATGGTGAAAACGCCTACATATACTCAAAAACAACCACAGCAGCAAAAACAAGACGCTGCATTAAAAACATTGCGTCTGCATGTCTTTTGACAGCATGCCCATGTAGACTCAGGATGATCGTGTGCCTATGACAGACGCCATCAGATTTCAGATTGTCCTTCTGTAGGTGAGTCGACGTGAATTAGTCCTTTGTTGGACCTTCCTTTTATGGCGGAGTTGATGTTCAACCACCAGCAACTGCCGCAATAACTGCTTTTGGGATTAGGGATGACCTTGATCAACTTACCCTTCTGGGACGTGGAGGTCTCCTAATGGTGCCACCTGGATTAGCCGAACGGTCTTTCTTTGGACACTACTTCACTGGACTGCTACGAGGGACCCCTATGGTTGATGTGGATGAGGGTGTGACGGGGGGTAAAGGCGTGAACACTGTGGAGGTGATGGAGAAGAAATGGGAGTTGTGACATCAGCTGAGGAATGCCACGCGGTTTGAATAGGACAGAGGAGGAATGATCATGGAGTGAGGGAGTACAAGAGGACGTGACTGGGAGGACGATACCAAAGGTGACACGACAGGCAAGAGACCCCACAATAATAACACACCATTCCAGACCCCCCCCTCTTTCATTAAAGACAGGATGGAAAAGGGGGGCCGAAAAGGCCTGAGCATCGTTGATCTAGGTGCTCCGATCTTGACCTTTGAAGAGTTACGCATTTGATTCCGGACCCTCCCCCTCCCGATTAAAGGCAGAAAGGCAAGGGGGGTCCGAAATGAAGCCTCAACCGCTGATTTAGGCACCCAGATCCTGACCCTTTAAGAGTTGCGCACTCGATTCCGGACCCCCCCTCCGCTTAAAGGTAGAATGGCGGGGGGCCTCCAGAATCTGCTCCTGACCATAGATCTGAGCGTGCAGATCCTGGCCACCTAGATCCATGCCCCCTTTAATTCCAATGCACTCGAGTTTCATCGATGGATGGACGGCTGAGATGACATCGGTGCTTTCACTATGAAAATCCCGAAAGTCCCCACCAGTGGCTCAAATCTTGCGCCGCATGTCCTTCAGATGAACGATTGAGATGGCTTTGTCTTCAAAAGGGGGCTACCTCCATTCCTGGGCTCGCTTAACATGACCTGGCGCTAGGATCGTGGGCTCGACTTTGAAGGGCGCTTATCGACATTTCGGGGTTCGGGGTTTCGATATGTAAAATGACGAGGAGCTCTTACCCCTCGAATCCCCGAATGCCGACATGACATGATCGTGCACCACGTGTCATTTTGGATGGACGGCCGAGATCCTTCATGAATGTATATAGACGCTACCTATCGCGCTAATCCCGGTGCAACTCCACTAACCGCGATTTCCCGTCGACCGTTGATCTGCTCCTATGGATGGATATGGGCTGCTGACAACATAATTTCGCCCGCTCACTCGATTTTTAGCCTGAAACGAGGCTTTACGTGCTACGCTTGGGCGTTCTTCATGCAACCTGTAGACCTGGATGCTCTCGAGCCCAGGACAAGAATTGTCGCTAACAACTTCCAAAGTGAAAACACGAATTTTATATTTACAATATTACTTTTAAAAAAAAACATGAATTTTATATTTACCATATTAATTTATACAAAAATTCAATTTCATGTAGAGTAAAATAAAAGTTTATACACAAATTTAATGTCATGTACTAAAACCAATTATTAATGTTGAAGAAGTATAACACTCAAACTATTTGGTGAATTCTATTCCAAGTATATTGACTTGAAGTAGTAAGATAGTGGTATAGTGATATAAAGTGTTAGTACTCAGTTTACAGTATTAAATTTTGGACTTTTGGTGAAGACATGCACACTAGTGTTAGTACTCAGTTTACAGTGTTAAATTTTGGACTTTTGGTGAAGACAATCATGCTACTAGAATAATGACATTCTTGTAGCGCCATTATAAAGCATCATATTCTTCGCCAGATTGGTTTTTGCACCATATCTAAACTGCTTATGTTTAATATTGTTTACAACCAAGAGTCAACATTGGCAAAAGGGCCAAGCTCCATTAAAGCCATCAGGCATAAAAAACCAAGGTCACATATTATCGAGCCAAGCACCTACCATCAAATACAACACAGATTAGTGCCTACTACTACTAGCCACACAACACAACAACCATGATAAATCACCAACACATAAGGAGTTCACAAGTAGGAAACTTTAAGAGATGTCACGGGTGTTGAAGTGATAGATTCAAGGCAATAAGGGAAAATTGAAACATGTGTTTCTTTTATATTTATAATAATATTGGATTGGCTTGGCGATAACAATAAATAGTGACCCTATCAGCTGTGAAAAACACCAATTTCCAAGCAAACAAACATCACATGGAAAATTATGACAGATGGCTAATATGGGCATATAGTTGAATTCTGTGTTTACTTCTTATAAGTGCACTAATAGTTTGTTGATGCTTTCATGTATTGAAATCGCCATGTGACTTATGGATAAGTCTGGTTTTGTATGCGCATAGAGGTTGTGTAAGTACCCATGTGATGAAAATCTTCCAGCAGAGACATCAGATGCCAAATGCTCAATCGATTAAGTTGAGAGCTAAGTCACTCAACACAAGGCGCCATGGGAGGATCCCACAAAGAGGCATTCTTCATGCACTACGCATCAATTTTGTCCACAACTATGAGCATTAAAAAGAATTAAAGGGTTTCTGACTCATGCATATGGATATTTTCCTCTGCATACATGAAAATAGAAAAACACCACAAAACACACAATGAGCCAGTGCACCTGCAATCGACACTTAAGTCAAGCGCACAAGTCAAGCCACATGGAGGATGAATATGGAAGTGGAGAGCTTGTCCCAGTGCTTTATGTCTCCAAAATTGGAATAGGAATTCTCTCTATTTTCCTACACGACCCAAATTTAGAGGAAAACGAGGGAAACTTAGTGGAAGAGAAAATATTAATGGTGGAAAGGCATCTGGATTTCCATATTGTTGTGAATTATCCCAGCACCAGTAGATGACATTTACAAATCTAGCTTCACAAATCCTCTCAAAGGCTCCTCCTCACGGATCTATCATCAATTCATGGCACATGGGTCTGCGTAGAGAGAGCTACACCAAAGTTAACCTTTGGGTAGAATGATACTAAGAAGGGTTTACACATTGCAATGGGTTCCATTTCCCTCAACCATTCTGGAAGAGGAATCAACCACTTATCCTATAATGGGATTTCCTCACAGGGCTTTTCCAGAAAAAGAAACCCAGGCCCCAATATTGCTAGCCAGTGTTTCTGAAACTAGCAAACAAGAATGTGGATTTGACAAGGAAAACACAAGTGTCCTAGCTTTGAAGGAGGATGGATATTTGGAAGCAATAGAATCGATAACATGGAATCCAGTGTAACTAACAACACCTCCATTGCCAGGATCCCCTTCTCTTTCTACCCAATGGAAAATTTTCTCAGTGAAAAATGAGGCCACTGTGATGCACATAAGGGAAAATCAGAGTTCTCCAAGGGAAACACAGGAAATTGGCTCTTTAGGATAAAGAATATGAAGTGTAAAATACTGCTAGTACGTCAGTAAGAAGGAGCAGCATTGGAAGAGATATTTGAATGTAGTCAAGAATCATCTTCTTCTCATTGGCGTTTATCTAGTTCATTTGAGGTGCTTCCTACATCACCAATACAAATGGGAAATGAAAGATCCAAATTGCAAAGGGAAGCAGGAAAAAACTACTCTATTGGTAGCCCAAAGGAAGTCTCCAACGCTTTTTATGTCTAGGCTTTCATCTTTTAGTTTCGATCTGGGAGGAGAAACATTTGTTGTACAAGATATCATCTCAACTTCAACATTTCTACACATGTCTTCTGTTGGACTCTGGTGATATAGTTGAGACATCCCATAATTTATGTGAACCGGATTTTATGGAGTCTTTGCCTCTAAGTTGTCTAGGATCCTCAGATGCAATGTTGAATAGCCTTGCCAATATAGGGGAGGGAATATTCTCAACAGAAATACCCTCTTCTCTATTGAATATCAGTGTATGTAATAGTGGTGGATGCGTTAATTTCACCTCGGAGCTTCAACACAATGATCAGATGTTGCAACACTACAAACCTATCATTTGATATTTAAAGATTGATTTTGAATATGGTAGATCGGGTTCTGATGTGTTGAGTTTGACATTTGATGGGAACTAAGTCAATTCAAAGGTGGAAACTGCTAATGTGGAAACAAAAAATCCAACTTCTGAGAGTTTGTTCTATAAACCTCCTTGCCTTCCAAGCTTGGATTTTCCATTTGTTATCTTTGATCTTATAAATTCATACAACCATCTTCAACATGCATATAGTCCTCTTGGTGTTCTGCAAATGATAATGTCATCAATTACAAGTGGCAAAATACCCATCAGGGTTTTAGGGTATTAAGTTTATCACTTCTAGATTTCGAGGGAGCTGTTCAGGGATACCTGGAAAATAGTTAAGCAATCAAAGGGACGATTACAGATTATGTGGTAGTCAAACACAAATTTAGTGGACAACAGTCATACATCGAGCATCCAACATTTCAACACCTATTCTCTCAAGTGTCAATCCTTTTTAAGCTATCTTTCTTTTTCTATTTTTAGAAGATTTCTTCCTATAAGTTTGTAACTATTTTTATTTGAGAGGAGGGGATTGTAGACATATATATATTTCATGAGATTGTAACCACAGGTGGAGGAGATCCGAGAGGGTAAGGCCTGAGAAGAATTTGATTAATCAGCCTGTGTATGAGCATTGTAAGCCTATGGGCAGTTTTATTAAGCATTCATTTTTGACATTGAACATCCCTGTGAGTTGTGTTATCAGATTGTGATTTCTTCATTTTCCATTCTGTTTTTCTCTTTTGTTTGAATGAGTTACAACCATTGAGAATCAATGACTGTCCATAAACAATAGATTCTTGAGCAACAAGATTTGTTGTGATCTGCCTGTTGTTTGTGTGCTTTGTTCAAGTACCTGTCAAATCCATTTTGCAGAGAGAATCTTTGTTTGGTGGATTTTCTACTATTTGTCACATTCTCCATTCTTCTAACCATCATCATATAAGTATTTTGTATGATATGCAGTGATCAAAATCTGGACCAAGGGTCAAAATTTAGCTCAAAAATAAAAGTTCTCGGAATTGCCTCAAAATGAACGGGTGCGTAGCCCTCATTGTCATGAACCCAACGCAACTCGTTTGGGTTCAAACGGATGTCGGATGAGAGAGATATCGCGATCTGTTCGAATCGCCAAACAGGTAAAAAAATTGTGCTGACTGTGCAGTCCATACAGTCTGGACGGATGCTGACATGGCATGTCCGTACGATGACATGGTAGAGATGAATTGGCAGAGCTACGACCACTGACGTGGCAGGTGACGTGGCATTTCTGAGTTAAGTTTGGGCGAATCTGTTGGTGACACATGCCATTGTCTTTGGCAAATTATGAGGTGCCACGTGGTACAGTCGTGGGCTGCCACGTGGCACCATGGCAATGGTTGTTTGGTTAAAATATTATGGAGTCCACCGGCCTCGAACCTCGGACCTCCTCCCACCGTGCAAAGATTTGGCAAAGGCCGCCCAACCGGTGTGCCACACATTGGTTCTTATTATGTATATGGTTTATTATTTATTTAAGTTTGGTTTGTTTGATAAATGGCAGGGGTCCGGGCTGGGGCTTAGCCCCAGCCCCTGGTCGCACACTTTATACCACATGACCGTGTCGTTTGCGCATGCGTTTTAAACAAATTCAAAGCCCCAATTTTATATGTTTTCACATGTGACCACACATGGAGTGCGCGCGCAGGAGTTGAATTGGTTTGAATGGTTACAACACCCCATACGCCTGCCACTTGTCATTTAACCATTCGGCCTTGGAAACGGTTAGCCCATGGTTTCAGGTGCTTACCCACATGACCACGACCTTGGCGGTTAGGGGCTAGGCACGCCCATAACTATTCGACAGTTTGATTGGTTTTGCGGTTACGCGTTGGTGCTAGGTTTTAGCACAAATTTGGGCGTGTGTGTTAGGTTGGCCACACAGAGGTGCGTTTTGGCGAACCAAAGACAACAAGCTTGAAGGAAGAAAATGGCAGGAGGCCTATCTTCTTCATTTTTTGGCCAAATGAGGTGTCGAAAAAGCCCAGCTAGGGGTTTTTGGATGTTCTGAATCCATTGGCACTATTTTCACAGGCATTGGAAGACTTATTTTGCAGGATTTTAACCATTGAAGTTTCAGAGAGCTCCAGGGAGCTTGAAGCCTTCATTGATTGAGGTCATGCTCAGATGAGCACATGTCTGTTTTCTGTGATTGAATAATCATTTTTGGCTAATTTTTATTCTCTGAAAACTTTGGAATAGGTTTCAGATCCATTTGAGGACTTTTATAGGTGTTTTTTCCACAAAGAAGCTCAGGGAAGCTTAAGGCCACATGTAGAAGAGGTCATGCCCGGATGAGCCATGATCCGTTTTCATAGTTTTATTAGTCATTTTTGGGGTTTTTATGTATTGTGAACCCAATGGTACAGTCAGTATTTCCATTGGAGTTGAGCAGCAGCTTGTAAAAGAATTTTTGACAAATTAATCCCAGAGAGCCAAGTCCATTGATGGAGGCTCAAGGAGATGTAGCCCAGAGAGGGGTGAACTCCTTTATCATCTTGTTATTGTTGTGAGTTTGATGGTTTATTTGCTACAAGTTATGTTGTTGTGTATTTATTTAAAGTACATATTTAACCATTTAAAAGAACATTTCCTCACACATGAACATTTAAAAGAAGATGTATAAACTTGGCACATAATTTATCTTGCATATTTTAACACATGGAGCAAGGTCCTGTAAAGTTTTATTTTAATGAAGTAGAGGGTGCTTGCATAGCATAACAAGTCAGCCCACTATTTTCAGATCATGCAGTTTACTGGCCTTCAATCTAACAGAGTGTTTACTTGACTCCATGCCCAATGGTGATTCACAGGTCTGCATTTCATCTTATTCCTTTATTCTTTCTCTTTCACTTTACCTGATCCACCTTCTTTCAAAACCCAAACACATCCTTATTTATAAAATCATAGAAATAATTGAAGATGTGCTAGGCTTGACCCTATAACAGTCTAGGGGTAACTTCTAGTACTAACATCTTTTGGCGCCATTGCCGAGGACGAAGCAACAAAGATATCTTCCTTGGGAGAACGACAACGATCAGATACACTTCTTGATGGTGAATAGAAAGAGGGCAGATACATGATTGCACATCTTTCACCATGGCGATTCCATTGTCCCGATATTCATAGGCGACTCCACTGGTTGAAGATCCATGATGGCCATGGAAACTATTTTGGCTCGGAGGTATGCATTTTGTGATTTCACCAACATAGCTGGTTTTCCACATCCAATACCTACAATATCTGAATGGGATGACTATCTTCCCAGATTTAGAGGATGCAAGGATGATCATCCCAGTGAGCATTTATCAAATTTTCATAAATGCATGCTTGAACATAATTTTGTTCATGAGGATGTCTTAATCAAGATGTTCAGATTTTCGTTAGAAGAACATGCTCGTGAATGGTGTCAATCCCTTCTTGCTGCTAGTATTCATTCTTTGAAGGAGTTTCATACTATATTTCATCATTATTACAAAAAAATTTATTCGGTTGATTTTCCTTTTGATGACTGTTGTAAAGAATTTGAATTTGACATTCAACATTTAGTTAGTATTTCTTCTGTTTGTAAGGATGTTGGTGACAACCATACTATAGACACATTTGTCCTTTGTTCAAATGTTTCTAGTAATTTTGACTATGATATAGAGGATGATTATGTTGAGGAAGGAGAAGATGTTTCATCGTCTTCCGAATCTTCTTCTAAATCTATTTTACAGCATGAGGTTGCTCATCCTTCTATGCAAGACACACAGGTTTTTGGCTCACCTATATATGATGAGTATATAATTCTAAAGATGATGGTAATTTATATGAACAACAGATCTCATCTTTTCTCTATAAGGCCTTTGATCAACAGCTGTATCACAACAAAAAAATAGATTCTCTCCTTGATAGTCATGGTTCAAGTGGAGGGCAAATTTTCACATCAACACATAATGAAAACTTCAATAGTAAGCCACTTTATGATAACTATGCATCCGAAGTTGAGGAAGGCAACGATGGGGACCTGAAGCAGTTTTATGAAAAAATTACTAAGCCTATTCCTTCATTAGTTGTAATAGATTATTTTCTGGAAGTCAACAAACCAATATCCGATATTAATGGTTCACCATCTTCAGAAGATATTAAGCAGACTGGGATTGAGATTATTGAAGAGTTCAGTTCAATATCTCACGAATAGAAAACTGGTATCACTTACAGAGCTGACATCAAACAAGAATCAAGCAACAGTGAAATCAACTTACAATCATGTTCAGATTTGCAAATCGTTGAAGGAGGCAGCCATTATCAGAAAGAAGATATGCCTAGACCTTTTGATCTTCAACTAAAAAATCAGGAAAAGGTATATCTTTATGGTTTTCATGATCCTTTTGCCGATTATTTGGAATCTTTGAATAATTCAAATGTCAAATTGTTCTTCTGTCATCCTTTTGAATTGCATTTCTATATTCCGTGGGTTCCTTCTTTCGTTATCTCCAGATTAAGAGTTTCACCAGTTAGTCAGATACTTGTATGGCTTCATTGGAAGCATGATTTTACCTGATCTAATGGAAGCAATTGGATAGAGTAGGCAGTGTGTAAAATAAGCTCATCATATGAGCAGGTAGATTCTTTTCAGTTTGTTAGCATGCAACAGTAATTTTGTTTTCAGAAGTGTGTGTTCAAATTTTGAATAAAGATTGCAGAGATCTAGTGATAGTATGAATGGCTCCACAAACCCAACGGACTAGGCAGGGCATAAATGTGGATGTTTGCAGAGGAAACATTTTGCAGGTTGCATTGCACAGATGCACATAGGAAAGGCAAAGTGGTCTACTTGTTCTTGATGCTTCACAGGGAGAACATCATCCCCCAAAAAAGCCAATGTTAGTACTCAGTTTACAGTGTTAAATTTTGGACTTTTGGTGAAGACATGCACGCTACTAGAATAATGACATTCTTGCAGCGCCATTATAAAGAATCATATTCTTCACCAGATTGGTTCTTGCACCATATCTAAACTGCTTATGTTTAATATTGTTTACAACCAAGAGTCAACATTGGCAAAAGGGCCAAGCTCCATTAAAGCCACCAGGCATAAAAAACCAAGTTCACGGGTTATCAAGCCAAGCACCTTCCATCAAATACAACACATGTTAGTACCTACTACTACTAGCCACACAACACAACAATCATGATAAAGCACCAACACACAAGGAGTTCACGAGCAGGATACTTTAAGAGATGTCATGGGTGTTGAAGTGATATATTCAAGGCAATAAGGGAAAATTGAAACATGTGTTGTTTTTATATTTATAATAATATTGGATTGGCTTGGCGATAACAATAAATAGTGACCCTATCAGTTATGCAAAACACCAATTGCCAAGCAAATAGACATCACATGGAAAATTATAATAGATGGCTAATATGGGCATATAGTTGAATTCTGTGTTTACTTCTTATAAGTGCACTAACAGTTTGTTGATGATTTCATGTATTGAAATCACCATGTGACTTATGGATAAGTCTGGTTTTGTATGCGCATAGAGGTTGTGTTAGTGCCTAGGTGATGAAAATCTGCCAACAGAGACATCAGATGCCAAATGCTTAATCGATTAAGTCGAGAGCTAAGTCACTCAACATCAGGCGCCATGGGAGGAGCCCACAAAGAGGCCTTCTTCATGCACTACGCATCAATTTTTTCCATAACTGTCAGCATTAAAAATAATTAAAGGTTTTTTGTCTCATGCATATGGATATTTTCCTCTGCATACATGAAAATAGAAAAACACCACGCAACACACAATGAGCTAGTGTACCTGCAATCGACACTTAAGTCAAGCGCACAAGTCAAGCCACATGGAGGATGAAGACGAAAGTGGAGATCTCATCCCGATGCTTTACGTCTCCAAAAACATAATAGGAATTCACTCTATTTTCCTGCATGACCCAAATTCAGAGGAAAATGAGGGAAACTTAGTGGAAGAGAAAATATTAATGGTGGGAAGGAATCTGGTTTTCCATATTGATGTGAATCATCCCAGCACCAACAGATGGCATTTATAGATCCAGCTTCACAAATCCTCTCAACGGCTCCTCCTCACGGATCTGTCATCAGTTCATGGCACATGGGTCTGCGTAGAGAGAGATACAACCCAAGTTCCGTTAACCTTTGGGTAGAATGATACTAAGCAGGGTTTACACATTGCAATGGGTTCCATTCCCCTCAACCATTCTAGAAGAGGAATCAACCACTTATCCTATAATGGGATTTCCTCACAAGGCTTTGCCAGAAAAAGAAACCCAGGCCCCAATATTGCTAGCCAGTGTTTCTAAAACTAGCAAACAAGAATGTGGATTTGATAAGGAAAACACAAGTGTCCTAGCTTTGAAGGAGGATGGATATTTGGAAGCAATAGAATCAGTCGCATGGAATCCAGTGTAACCAACAACACCTCCATTGCCAGGATCCCCTTCTCTTTCTACCCAATGGCAAATTTTCTCAGTGAAAAATGAGGCCACTGTGATGCACATAAGGGAAAATCAAAGGTCTCCAAGGGAAACAAAGGAATTTGGCTCTTTAAGGATAAATAATATGAAGTGGAAAATACTGCTAGTACGTCAGTAAGAAGGAGCATCATTGGAAGAGATATCTGAATGTAGTCAAGAATCATCTTTTTCTCATTGGTGTTTATCTGGTTCATTTGAGGTGCTTCCTACATCATCAATACAAATGGGAAATGAAAGATCCAAATTGCAAAGGGAAGCAAGAAACAATTGCTTTGTTGGCAGCCCAAAGGAAGTCTCCAACCCTTTTTATGTCCGGGCTTTCATCTTTTAGTTTCGATCCGGGAGGAGCAACATCTGCTGTACAAGATATCATCTCAACTTCAACATTTCTACACATGTCTTCTGTTGTACTCTGGTGATATGGTTGAGGGGTAAAATCATGAAGATGGGTAACACTTTTGCTTATTTTATGACAAAAAAAACTGTATTTTCACAAGTTCTTCAACTTCCGGCATACAAAAGTATTTTTTTTATTTAGAATTTCACTTTACAGTAAAAACAAAACTTGTGAATAATTTTGTTATATTTCTAATGACTATTTTTCAATTTTTTTTTATCAAGATTTGATATGTCAATTTGACAATTGTTTAACAGTATGTTCCTTAAACATGAAAGGAATGATAATGAGTTATTGTTTTCTACAACAATGTATCTATTATTAAACTTATGTTTTTAAGAAATGAAATATACTGCAACAATCTACAAAGACTCTATTTTATTATGACTATAATTTTGAATCTAACGGATGAATATTATAATTTATAGAATTTTTTGAAGTTGACCAAAATGAAAACGTTACAGATTTTAAACACGTGTTTTTCTACACCTTGTATTTATCTTAATTTTTACTTAAAAGTAAAATCTAAAAATACCCTTTTGAAGAGAACAGTTTAACAATTATGAATATAAATTTTCCATAATTTTCCGTTGTGTATTTTTAGAGATATGGATTTTTCATTTCACCGAATCATAATCACACCTAAAAATATTATGCAACAATTTTTTTATAAAATTAAATAAAATTAGATAAAAACAATGAAAATGAAAATCAATTATACCCAATGAAAGTAGATTCAATTTTTAAAATGTTGGTATCAATTCTCAAACTAAATTTTGAGTATTTGTAGGAGTTTTCTACCTCCAAAGATGAAGTAAGATGGAGAGAATTTGCAGTTTCCTGCAAACAGTCCCATTTTCAAGTTTTCGGCCGAAATATTCTTTCGGCCGAAACCTAGTTTTTAATGGAATCCGTTAAAAATAAACGTTTTGGCGGAAAAGTATTTTGGCCGAAATATGCTTACCATGGGAAAATAATTCATCCAAAAAACATTGTACATGAATTTCGAGGGCACCGTTAAATTTGACGTGAAAATTTTCGGTCGAAGGAAACATTTGCTCGGTCGAAAAATTGCCGCTAGAAATTTTGGAGACCCGATTGTCACGAAAGTGTTACCCAGATTCATGATTTTACCTTGAGACATCACATAATTTATGTGAATCGGCTTTTATGGAGTCTTTGCCTCTAAGTTGTCTAGGCTCCTCAGATGTGATGCTAAATAGCCTTGCCAATATAGGGGAGGGAATCTTCTCAACAGAAATACCCTCTTCTCTATTGAATATCAGTGTATGTAATAGTGGCGGATGCATTAATTTCACCTCAGATCTTCAACACAATGATCATATGTTGCAACACTACAAACCTATCATTCGAGATTTAAAGATTGACTGTGAAGATGGTAGATCGGGTTCTGATGTGTTGAGTTTGACATTTGACGGGAAATAAGTCAATTCAAAGGTGGAAACTGCTAATGTGAAAACAAAAAATCCAACTTCTGAGAGTTTGTTCTATAAACCTCCTCGCCTTCCAAGCTTGGATTTTCCATTTGTTAGCTTTGATCTTATAAATTCATACAACCATCTTCAACAAGCATACAGTCCTCTTAGTGTTCTGCAAATGATAATGTCATCGGTTACAAGTGGCAAAATACCCATCAGGATTTTAGGGTATTAAGTTTATCACTTCTAGATTTCGAGGGAGCTGTTCAGGGATACCTGGAAGACAGTTAAGCAATCAAAGGGACAGTTACAGATTATGTGGCAGTCAAACATAGATTTAGTGGACAACAGTCATACATTGAGCATCCAACATTTCAACAACTATTCTCTCAAGTGTCAAGCCTTTTTAAGCTATCTTTCTTTTTCTATTTTTAGAATGTTTCTTCCTATAAATTTGTAACTGTTTTTATCTGAGAGGAGGGGATTGTAGACATGTATATATTTCATGAGATTGTAACCACAGGTGGAGGAGAGCCGGGAGGGTAAGGCTTGAGAAGAATTTGATTAATCAGCCTGTGTATGAGCAGTGTAAGCATATAGGCAGTTTTATTAAGCATTCATTTCCGACATTGAACATCCCTGTGAGTTGTGTTATCAGATTGTGATTTCTTCGTTTTCCATTCTTTTTTTCCCTCTTTCTTGAACGAGTTACAACCATTGACAATCAATGATTGTCCATAAACAATAGATTCTTGAGCAATAAGATTTGTTGTGATTTGCCTGTTGTTTTTGTTCTTTGTTCAAGTACCTGTCAAATCCATTTTGCAGAGAGAATCTCTGTTTGGTGGATGTTCTACTATTTGTCACATTCTCCATTCTTCTAACCACCATCATATAAGTATTTTGTCTGATATGCAGTTTACTGGCCTTCAATCTAACAGAGTGTTTACTTGACTCCATGCCCAATGGTGATTCACTGGTCTAGATTTTAGCTTATTCCTTTATTCTTTCTCTTTCACTTTCCTGTTCCACCTTCTTTCAAAACCCAAACACATCCTTATTTATAAAATCATAGCAATAACTGAAGATGTGCTAGGCTTGACCCTAAAGCAGTTTAGGGGTAACTTCTAGCATTAACATAAAGAATGAAAAATTGTTAAACACTATTTCGATTGACCCTTACTTTTTTCAATAGTATGTTTTTCTATTTTATTTTAGTAATATTGCATTAGGTTCAAGGGTATATGAACCTTTAGGTGAATATCTCTTATAGCTTTAACATTTTTTTAATGACTACATGATAAAATTAAAGAAGAGTTTATCATCTCTTCCATTTTAAGGATTTATTTTTTTGTCACATCATTTTGAGCATTTTATCTTATCGCTAACATTGTCACTTTTACCAATTTGTCACATCATTTTGAACATTTTATTACTAGTTAACTTTGCCACTTTTTGACAATAGAATCATTTTTTGATAGTACATAGTGAACATAAAATAAAACATTTAAATTAATACATAACAGAAAAATATTTAAGAGATTGATACTTAATTTAAAATGCATTGTAAAAAAGAGAATACACAAAACATTATTTCATTTCTAGTTAAATTTTTTATTCCACATTTTGACAATATAATCATATTTTTGACAATACACAATGAACACAAAATCAAACATTTAAATTAATACATAACAGAAAAGTATTTAAGACTTTGATGCTTAATTTAAAATGCA
>ML795710.1:306764-320278 GCA_009831015.1 Picea engelmannii | reverse complement strand
AAGAAGAGGAACAATTGTAACTATCTCTTAGATATTGAGAGAGGGAGGTAGAAGTTTGAAGATTACAATTGAGAAATGATGCAATTATAGGTGATTTTTTTGTTGAGATGGTATGTGACATGGGACATTTAAAAATTTAAATGCGTGCTCTATAATTCATTCATTTGGAATCCTCATGGAACTTATTAGTTGCAATCGTAAGTATTATAATTGATATATGACAATACAATGTAGCATAGGTCATTCTAAAGTATAATATTTTTCTAATTTAGATAAATAAATGTTGTAACCCCACAAGTAAATCTTATAATTTTTTAATTCTAATAAATGTTTGAATTTTTACTTTTAGTAATATGGGCATAAATTGAGAACAAGACTATGGTATATACTAAGTTATGTTATGTAACATACTCACAAAATAAAGTGGATTGACACTTCTAAAATGTCATAATACCACAAGTAAATATTATGGAAACACATAAATATAATTATATTTGAAAATACATTTCCTCGCTAACTTGATAAGACAGACTAATTTGAACAGGGCAATGACGTGGGCATCCATCTGCTTGGCCACAGGGCTAGGCCCTTACGGCCAAGTCATTACTTATATGATATTATGTTTTGTTAAATGACAACTTGAAAGTTTGAAAATAGAAGTTATGTCAGTGTAAGATTGAAATCTCACTCAAGGGGATGTTTTGGCCTTCTGCTTTCTTGGCTTATTAGTAAATGAACATTCCATAAATGTAGCAAGCAATAAAATATGAAAAGGAATCCACAGTCATGACACTGAATTCATTTATGTGCTTAGCTAGATGATTCGTTTAGCAGTTGGAGCAAGATCAATTACTGAATGATGCTTGATTCCTATTTGCATAATAGAAATATTATTCTTTTTTTGTTTGGGTGATGCGTATTTCTCGAGCCCAAGGATGCATCGAAAACATCATTCAAGAAACCATCATCTATCAATTATAAGAGTAATATATATTTAATGATTGTAATTCACATAACAAAGAGTTGATTCAATTTAAGTCTAGTTAAATTAAGTGATAATAATTGACTAAATGCTAAAACTTGAAATCTAATCACTAGTAAAATAGATAGATGTGATTTTGAAGAGAGTTGATGCACATATCCATGTTAATTTATATTTTATTAAACACGACGGGGACTAGATTCTTTGCAGATATATCCCTTGTTTATCTAGAAGTCTAATATCAAATAGTGTCTCTTATGAGGAGTTATTATGCAATGAGTAGGAGTCCAACGTCAACAATAATGGACACAACTGATGTTTCCATTGCATCTTTCTCTATTTTAAATTCTTATAGTGTGCATGAGAAAATGTTCCAATTTATTGTGAAAAGGAAACAAGTGTTTCAATTGGCCTTGAAATTGCAATCCCAGCTCTAGAGAGTAGTGAAAATGCAACATGTGTGCAAGTGGGTGGTGAAATTGCAAAACATGGTCCAATTTGTGGAGATAATGTAACACCCATTCCTCTTGGTAGTGACAATGCAATACATGATCCAATTGGTGAAGAGAATACAACACCTATTCTTGTAGGTGATGAAAATGTAAGGATAAATAGAGAAAATATTTTAGGGTCATTTTAGGCCAGAGATCACTGGATGATATTGAGTTTCTATTTTTTCTTCTCCAAAATGACCTCTATCCTAAGCCTTATAGCTACATGATATTTTCAAGGTGCTTGGGCTTCAACGCACCATTGAACTTTATGTAATACAAGTAGGAACTACACCCATAGTTGTATTATATGATGTTCACACTAGTTAAATTAAGAATCCATAGATGAGAATGTAAAGATACAGATTTTGGATTTCAATTTATGTTGTTAACCTATAGGTCCTTATACAATGGGTGTGCATTCCCCAAAATCAAATGGGGGGAATGGATGAATAGATATAGGGGATTTCCCCCATTATATCAGTGTTAACTATGACTCATGCTAGTTAATGGACTAAAAAGCTATTATTGAACCCAAGCTATAGTTCAGGTTGATATTGTTTTTCTCTCCAAGGTCTAAAGGCCTTGGGTTATGGGTGGGATAAATAGTGGAAAATAAATCAATGCCACATCGGTAATCAAATTGTCATTTCTCACAAATCCCACCACTATGATAACCCACACCCTCAAAATTACAGCTAGATCAGGTAAATAAAATTGAGGGGAAGAAATCAAGGGCCTATGCGACCTTGGATTCATGTAAGGTGCTCTCCTTTAGCATCATTTGGTGACTAATTATATGTAATTCCATCCCAAGGTCACTTCATCTAAGGATTCCCTCAGCGATGACTCATATGAAGTATCTAGGATGTATACTAGTTGGAAACATTCCTAGTCGAGAAAATCTTGGTATAGTAAGGAAGAAGGAAATTTACTACTTTTGGGGGAACACAATGTCTTTGTCTAACATAAGAGCATATTTGTAGATAAAAAGCTATACTTATCATGAACTATACTAAAGTCACTACTAGGAGAAGCTTATGCTTGAGAAGCATCCACAACTCATGCTAACTACTATAGTTAATGAAGTAGTCCAAATTGCTGGTGAAAGTTGAAACTTCAAATGCTCCATCCATGGAGAGATATAACTTCAAATAATCACCAACATATAGCTACCAATGCATGAGATCCTAATGCTCCATCTAAAAAAACTCTTTCCCAACAAATCCATCTCCAGATCCCAATGCTATAGTAGTTGTTGTTAAAGTGGTGTAATATACATCTCTCACTTCAAATGATCTTGAATATATATTGGCTTGAAATATTTAGTCTTGTGTTACTGTTCACTTCACTGGTTCCATACTTCGTTGGATTCATTTATATGAGAGGTAGCGATGAAATGCAGAAACGGAAGGTCATGACAAGTGTGATCTGACTTCCAGGTCAAACCAATTAATACACATGTAATATGGGATGTCAAACCCATTAATAAGTGGAAGCATTGTAATGATAGTTATTTAACTTTAGTTTTTTAAATATATTTTGGATTTTGATAAATACTTCAAACATACAGTCTTCCACCAGGATATTAAATCTCATAATTATTCTCTAAGACAATAAAAAACTATAAATTAAAAAAATTAAAAACACAGTTTGCAATTAAAATAAATAACTATTTTTAAAAAACCATGAAAAACATATACAAAATTAAATGCACTCAAAAAAAGTCAAAAGTCTTCCACCAGGATATTAAATCTCATAATTATTCTCTAAGCCAATAAAAAACTATAAATTAAAAAAATTAAAAACACAATTTGCAATTAAAATAAATAACTATTTTTAAAAAAACATGAAAAACATATACAAAATTAAATGCACTCAGAAAAAAGTCAAAACACTTGAAAACTATAATACTTGACCTAATAAGGATTAAAAATATATTAACTGGGCGTGATGTTATTTAAAGTCCAACAAAAATAAAATCTATATAAATTTAGGTATAATCCTATTATTAAAAAAATGTATATAAAATTAAAATGTATATGATAATTGAGACAAATGACAATGTATGTAATACATTTTACAAAGTCACATATAATTAACAAATATTAATAATGTGACAATCTATAACCAAAAAACAACAACAAAAAAAATCTTATATAAATTTAGGTATAATCACATTGTTTTAAAGATGCATATTAAATTAACAAAAAAAACCAACATAAATAAAATCTTGTATAAATAATCACATTGGTTTAAATGTGTATACAAAATTAAAATGTACCAACATAAATAAAATCTTGTATAAATTTAAGTATAATCACATTGTTTTAAAAATGTATAAAAAATTTTGTATATAATAGTTAAGACCAATGCCAATGTATGCAATCAATTTTACAAAGTTACATATTATTAATATTTATATAATAATATAAAAATTTATAAAAAAAACATCAAAGTACTTTAAAAAAAAATGCCTTAAACATCAACTTAAATGTAATTTTTGTAAAAATAATGTCAATATTTTCAGTATTTCATCTAAACAAACCACCAATGTCTTCATCTAACCCAATATTTTCATATTGTATATATACAATGATATCTACATTGGTTTTCCAAGCATATCAACATCAACCTCCACATGCTTTTGAAAATTCGTTTGAATAAGACATCATCATATCAACTTCAACAAGCTATTGAAAATTCGTTTGAGTAAGACACTATCGCTTCATTGGTGCGAGTTGGAAATGTCCATTGTTTGAACTATGATGACATATTAATGAAATTATGCAAGTGACAACATTTGTTGAATGGATGTTAAAAAGGGTGTGGAAGTTTCTCGAAGTTAAAAAGTTTACAAGATAAATTATTTTTTAGTTGAAATTATTTTTTTAATTTTATAGGAATTTTGTTAGAATTTATGGTGTTTTCTTTTTAGTTGAAATTATTTTTTTAATTTTATAGGAATTTTGTTGGAATTCAATTACTGATAGATGCTTGATTTATGTTTTAGAAGTTAGCTAGATCTTGGTGAGGCCTTTACAGTGGCATGTATATGTGATGGCTACTTCGTTTGTTGTTCCAGATCAATGTTTATGGAATATTCATTTATTAATAAGCTAATAAAGCAGAAGGCCAAAACATAGATAATTCATTTAGCTGTTGAAGCAAGATCAACTACTGATAGAAGCTTGATTTCTGTTTCATAAGTTAGCTAGATCTTGGTGAGGCCTTTTCCGTGGCATGGGTATTTGATGGCTACTTCGTTTGTTGTTTCAGAGCATAGTTTAGACCCGGGGAACGCCTTTGCATGGGTTATGTCAAATGGAAGTCAATGTAGATTCTTGTTAGTGCACCATCATGATTTATCAGCGTGACTTGACTGATGCAGATAATGCTTACAATTCTTTTAAACTTTTATGAACACCAAAGTGCTAGTTTCTGTGGTGGATGGTCTTTTAAAGGACCAGAACATGATAACCTCTGTTAAAGTAGGTTTTTCATGCAAGACATTTTTTCAATTGACCTCTGGTTGACTGAAAAATTAGTTGTTAGGAACTCCTCTACCTGTTAGGATCACTCTAGCTGTGAGGATCTCCTCTACCTGTTAGGATCACTCTAGCTGTTAGGATCTCCTCTACTAGTTGTTAGGATCTCCTCTACCTATTAGGATCAGTCTAGCTCTTAGGATAAGAGCGAGGTGTTGACTTATTTGGTTAGTGCACCACCTTTAAGGCTTTGCTTTAACTTTCAAAGTCAAGTTCAATTCTAATAAATGTTTGAATTTTTACTTTTAGTAATATGGGCATAAATTGAGAACAAGACTATGGTATATACTAAGTTATGTTATGTAACATACTCACAAAATAAAGTGGATTGACACTTCTAAAATGTCATAATACCACAAGTAAATATTATGGAAACACAGAAATATAATTATATTTGAAAATACATTTCCTAGCTAACTTGAAAAGATAGGATAATTTGAACAGGGCAATGTCATGGGCACCCAACTGCTTGGCCACAGGGCTAGGCCCTTGTGGCCAAGTCAAAGTCCAGTGGATTGTGACTTGGCCGTTAGGGCCTAGCCTTGTGGCCAGGCAGTTGGCGTGCCCATGACATTGCCCTGAATGACCGCCTAATTAATTAAATTTTAATTTAAAAAAACTAAATTAAATTTGGCAGAAAACTAAAAATAAAACTAAAATTAAAATTAAAATAAAACTAAAACTAAAATTAAAATAAAAAACTAAAACTAAATCTAATTTGAACAGGGAAATGTCGTGGGCACCCAACTCCTTGGCCACGGGGCTAGGCCCTCACGGCCAAGCCCTGTGGCCAGGCAGTTGGCGTGCCCACGACATTGCCCTGTTCGACCTCCTAATTAATTAAATTTTAATTTTAAAAAACTAAATTAAATTTGGTAGAAAACTAAAACTAAAACTAAAACTAAAACTAAAATAAAACTAAAGCTAAAATTAAAATAAAAAACTAAAACTAAATCTAAAACTAAAATACAGATGAAAATCTAAAATTAAAAACTAAAACGAAAACATGGAGAAATACCTGAAACTTGCCGACAGCTAGCCAAAATGGCCTCTATGCCAACACGACCACTGCACCCAAACGCTCACACCTCTGCGCCCAAATGCTCACAGACCTCTGCGCTCACGACCTCACAAATGCTCACGAACGCACACATATGCACTAAAACGCTAAGAAAGTTTGAAAACCATTCGAAATCGACATGTGGTTGATATATAAATATTCTTTCGGCCGAAAGATTGTTCGGCTGAAAACATATTTTCGGATGGAAAAAATCCATCCGACTAAATTTTGACACGCAAATCGAGGGTGTCGTCACTGCACCGTTCAATTTGACGTTCCACTTTTCGGTCGAAAAAAATATCTTTCGGCCGAAAAATAATATTAGTTCGGTTGAAAAAATGTTTTTTGAAATTTTGGAGATCCAATTGTCACGAAAGTGTTACCCACCTTCGTGATTTCACCCATCTGCCATAGAATTTGTAACATGTACTATGCATGGCCTTTGCTATAGAATTTATAACTTGTGTTATGTATGCTTTACACAAAAACCAAAATTCAAATTTAGAAAATTGTTATTATATTATATTATATATTATAATATACATTGTTATTATATAATATATTGTTATTATATATATGTCAAATTGACGATTTTATCCTCACTACTACTTTACAAGTGATTTGTGATAGGTTTTCCAATAGTTATCCAACACTTATATAGGTTAGGAACATGTGTTTCCTCTTAAGAGGTCACAAGTTCAAATCCAGAGGGGGGTAGGGTATGTATACCTCCCTAGGCTTTACTAGTCAAATCCTTGTGCGGAGGGGGGTGCCTTGTCCCACAAACAAGGGAGTACTTTATTGTTTTATCTGCATTTTTATCTTAGTGGACCTTCTCTCTTTCATCTTCCACATCCACGATATCCAAATAAATAATTTATTTATTATTAGGAAAGTGGTGAAACTTATCATAACTCTTCTTCCTATCATAACTCATTTGTCAATGGAAAGTGAGAACATATATGAGGATAGTCAGGAAATTCATCATAGTTATTCAAGCAAAACCACCTGATTTGAAATGACTCATTGATGGTTTATAAGGGGAGAAAGATGAGCTCTAAGCTAATAAAAAATAGTTTAAGGTCTTACTCTAAGGCCAATAGTATCGAAAAGAAAGTTAATATCCCTTGTGGTCATTGCTAAAGGTTCAACTACCTCCATTAGAACCTTATACTCTTCAATAACATTAAGTTTCAATCCCATACATAAAACCAAACATTATTACATTATTGTAATTGCAATCTAACCTCTTTCCAAAAACAAAATAAACCATTTATTAATGATGATATGTATAAAATTGCAATAAATAAAGTATCAGAAATCGTCAAAATAAGACTTTTGAAAGATGGACGGTTTGTTTAGGTTTAAAGAAATCTCACACCAACCCACACTGCCTTTTCTTTTGCTTTTCGATGTGTGTGGCGTTCTTGCAATTTATATGTGTTTTGTTTTGTCCAGGTCGACCACAACGTTTTGGGTTTTAGCCACAGATTTATAGAGTGGAAGGATACCAAATTTGTGAATTGATGAGTCTGGTAGGTTTGGGAAAAGTTGTTTTTGACCCAAAGCTTAGAGTGATGATTCATTAAAGTTTTTCAATGAATAATGTATATGGTGGTCACCTATACAGTTTTTTTTTTTTTTTAGTCACTAATTTATATAGGTTATATATAACAATTGTATTTTTTTTAATACATAATAACAATTATTTATATATTATAAATGTAGTAAAAGTTAATTATGGAGTTGGAAATTGAGAATGTTTTTCATTACATGAGAACAAATAATGGTTGCTAATATGATAAGGTGATATGATGGGGTGAAATGGATTAAATAATAGGGCATTGAAGAAGAAGATTTGCTAGATGAACCATTGGTTGTTCAAGACTTGGTACAAAAGAGCATAATATAGAAGTTGTGGCAAGAACATGGTGAAAAAATGAGATTCTATCAAAGTGAGATCAACTATATGAGTAATTAGACTTAATAAAAGTACCTCCACGAGAAAAAAATTATGCGTGAAAAACATCGTTTTGCCAATTTAGGCTAATTTCTCACCATCTAACAATGGAAACATGGAGATGGAAAAATATAAACAAAGAAAAACATGTGTGCGTACTTTGCAAACAAGGAGAAATTGAGGACAAGGTGCATGTGATGGTACATGGTTGTATATATGAAGAAGCAAGACATAAGCACTCAATACAAGATATAGGTAAATATTTGAGTAACTTAAATAGCTTGCTGAGTTTCCCAAAACAAAATGCACTTATATTTAGGGTCTTGTATCTTAAATAGTTTGTTGAGTTTGCCAAAACAAAATTGCAAGGTGAGTGCATGAAGTTGGTGGACAAAAAAGTGGCAAGGGGGTCATTAGGAATGCGTTCATGTTCCTAGGAATGTGAATGTGTTCCTGATGCTATAGGTTTCGAAAATCCTGAACCTCCACATAGGCACGTTGGCAGGAATGTGTGCATGTGCATAAGAACACGTGCACGTTCCTATGTTGTGCCCTTTTATAAGGGACTGCAGGCGCGATTTGTGCCCATTTGCATAGATCGCGTTATCTGGATTTATGAGTAGAACAAAATGAATAACATAATGAATACAATAACACAAATATACATAGAAAAACAACATATATCCAGTGAACAATAACTTTTATTGAATAAATAAAATAGGCTGAAACTGTAAAACTGCAAAACTGAAAACAACTTGCTCGAATGGTGGTAGTTATCTCTGAGAAGAGATGTGGCTGCTACGTGCATCCATTTGAGTAGAATTATTACAATGAGACTATAGATGCCTTTTTAACATTACTCATGAATGCCAAAACCCTAGACATCCAAAAACCTAACCCTAGGAGATGAAACGCCAAAAGTTATGTGGGCCCCGATGGGTAAGTTGGTACCTCAACTTCCCGGGGTCGTAAATTTTGCATACGAACTCTTTTTTAGGTGCATGATAACCTGTTGGAAAGGTATTTTTGAGAACTACACATTATGCCATCAAACTCTGACTCCGTCTACAACTTGACTGTGGCAATCCAAAAAACCACTATTTAGGGCCCCAAAACGACCCTGGAAGTACATAAAGATGTACTGACATGAAAAATTCCAAACTAATCCAATTGGATTAGGTGGGAGGCCACCAATATCCACCTGGAAGCTGTGTAGGGATTCAGACAACACCGAAAGTGTATAACCCACAATTACAAATAATTACAGAAGAATGTGCTAAACTAAAACTGTCAAAAGGAGCCAATTGGAATAGGTGGGTGGCCACCAATATCCACTTGGATTAGTCCTCCCCCCTTAGGAAGCAATGGTCTCCATTGCATTGAGTGCCCCCATTAGGTGAGAAAATTTATGTTGAATTTAGCTCCAGGTGAGCCACTTTCCTTGGTGTAGGAGTTGTCATACCTTGACAACCCGATAAAGTTGGATCATCTGCTGACGAGTGCTCTTGACCTATGTGTCCACTATATGATCAATGGATTTATGTTCCATGCAGTCAGGGTTGAGATTTGTTGGTGTCAATTGTTCTGCGATCTCCAACGTGTCCAATAATGGTGGAAAATATGGTTGGAGGAGGTTCACATTGAACACTGGGTGGAAGCCAAGGAAGAGGGGAGTGTTGAGCTCAAAAGAATTGTCACCCACAACCTTGGTGATAGTGTAAGGCCCATAACAAAGTGGATGGAGCTTCTGATGGGGCCTTGTAAGGTGTTCTTTCTACAAATGTAACTAGACCTTGTCTCCCACCTAAAATTTTTGCAGTACCCGGTGTTGATCATGGTACTACTTTTACTTAGCATTGGCTTTTTGCAAAATCTCATGGACCTGTTGGCAGATGTGTTGAATACACTCAATGAATCTGGTGGCTTTGTCGGCCTTAGAATGAACATGGGAAGAATATGTCTGTGTTGTTGCAAGAGGTAGTGCAACATCAATGGGACCTAGGGGTTGGAATCCCAACCCCACCCGAAAGTGGCTATGGTCATTGGAGCTATGGAGATCCCTATTGTAGTTGTTCTAAACATAGGGAAGATTCTCATCCCATGTATGTGGATGCTTAGAGTTATACATGTGCAAGATTTGCATAATCATATAATTGACGACCTCTGTTTGGCCATCGGTTTGAGGGTGGAAGGAAGTATATTTAGTGAGCTTGGTGTCCAAAAGTGACCAGAGACTCGACCAAAATGTGTTGAGGAATATCTTGTCCCGATCGGAGATGATGGTCTGTTCTATCCCAAAATGGACCCACACTCATTCGAAGAAGATCTTGGCAGTATATGTTGTTGTGATTCTGTTCTTGCAGGCTGTGAGAATGTCCATCTTCAAAAATCAATCAACTACCACAAATACGCAATCATTTCCTTGCTTGGCGGATGAAAGGCCAGACATGTAATCCATCGAGATGGATTCCCAAGGCCTCTCGAGAGTAGGAAGAGAGGTGTATAATCCATTCTTCTTGATGGTTGGCTTGGCACTGGCACATGAAGTGCAAGATATGATAACTTGCTAACGTTCTGTCAAATTTTTGGCCAATAAAAATGTTTATATAGAATGACCACAATTTTCTCCATGCCAAAATATCCTGCCATCCGACTTTAGTGAGCCTCCCAAATAATATTTTCACACTCACTTGCAGGAACACAGAGATGGCCCAAATGGCATAACAGTTTGTCCTGAATGTGAAAATAGGTGACATTCACGCATGTACCCAATAGATGATAGGTGGTGGTGAAGTCTGGATCTTGCTGATAGAATTGGGGCCACTCAGATGCCTCAAGCCCACAAGAATAGAGCACGAGGCTGAGTGCATCCATGTGAGGTCGACTGAGGCAGTCAACAACACAATTTTTGTTCCTTGTCTTATACTTGATGTTGAGATGGAAATATTGTAGGTAGGTGGACCACTTATGATGGCAGTCATTATGCAACTTCCCTTGTGTCAATTTGAACTGTAGAGGCTTGTGATCAGTGTGGATGATTGTCTCTTTTCCCATAATGTAATATTTCCATTGATGACAAGCTTGTATAATGGAATACATTTCCTTTTCATAGGTGGGGTATTTTCGGACAGTATCTGAGAGTGTCTCACTATGGAATGCTACCAGATGACCATGATGAGTTATAACTGTGTCTACAACATAGTCAGATGCATCAGTCTCAATATTGAATGATTGTTGTAGATCGGGTAAGGAGAGTACTGGAGTTGAGCACAAGAAATGCTTTAGATCATCAAATGTTAATTGTTGTTCCTTCCCCACGCGAAATTTTCCCTACCACTTGCCTTGGTCTCTTGGTTGAGGGCCCATGCAATATGGGAGAATCCTAACATGAACCGTTGGTAGAATTTGGCAAGTCCCAAGAATCTTAGAATCTCAGTTAGTGTGGTCGGGCCTGACCAATCACGGATGACTTGGATCTTAGCTAGATCAACATGTACCCCATGCTCATCAACAATGTATCCTAAGTATTGGACCATGTTCATTCCAAAGGAGCATTTTTCCAAGTTGGCATATAACTTGTGCTACCACAAAGTGCTCAAAACCTACTGAATATGCTACATGTGCTCCTCCCAAGTTCTGATGAACATGAGGATGTCATCTAAATATACCACCACAAAAGAATTGGTGAAGGGTCTCAATAAATCATCCATCAACCTCATGAAAGTGGTTGGTGCATTTGTTAAGCCAAAGGGCATGACCATCCATTCAAAGAGACCTTCTTTAGATTTTAAAGTTGTCTTCCATACATCAATTGGTTCGATGGGAACCTGGTGATAACTAGACTTTAGGTCAATCTTGTTGAAGAACTTTTCCCCCTCGAGTTGGTTAAGAAGTTCATCAATTCTGGAATTGGGTACGAGTTCCTGACTTTGATTTTGTTTAATGCTTTGTAACCAATGCAGAGCCTCCAGGTCCTATCTTTATTTTGCACCAGTACAATCGGGCTTCCGCAAGGGGAGGAGATGAGTCTGATGTGCCCCTTTTGAAGAAGCTCTCCGATCTAATGCTTGATTTTGTAATTTTCCATCAGTGAGTGACGATAGACTTGTCCATTAGGCAGAGATGCACTGGGGGTTAGATCAATTGGATGCTTGACTTGGCAGTGCGTCGGTACTCCAGTGGGTGAGGAGAAGATGTCTCTGTACTCTTCCATGATCATGTCCACTTGCTTCTGCTGCAAAGAGAGGTTGTGTGTAGAGGCCACAAATCTTGTAGAGACCTTCTTCTTACTATGAGAACATATCACAAATAAGACAAACTTCCTATTCTGTGAAATGAACTTACTGCATTTCTTAGCAGAGATTAAAGAAATAGTGGTAGGCAGCGCTACCTCTGGTATCATGTATAATTGTCTACCCAAAGTAATAATAACACTGCGGGGTCTAGACTCATACACAACATGTCGCTTCCACAAATATGATTGTCCTAAAATAACATCACAAAATTCAAGGGGAGAATTATCACACAATACCTCATCTTTGAAAGGCTTGATGCAGTAGGGCAGACGACACTGTTGGCTGACACAATGTAATGTCCCCACTTTGGGACATCATCACAGTGTAGAGGGTTATGATGACTAGAGTAGCCATATGGAGGTTATAGCGAGTACAGGGGTTATTGAGAGGCATTGTGGGGTCCATCTTTCATTTCTCATCATATTCCATCATTATGATCCATTCCGCACAGGTTGGCTTTGGTTCCGTTGCATTCCGACGATTTCCATGATTTTGACTATTTTGAGCTATAAGTCAATGAAATTCACTGAAGAGGTCATTTTGGGCACATTACTTGGAGGAACCTCTCAGTGTAATAGCTCATTGGAATCGGGAGGAGCAACACTATAGGTTGGGATGGCTAGAAGTGACTTTCAGTGGCTAGGGAAGCCACAAGGAGAGATAAGGAGCTTTTCAGAGGTAAAAAGGTTAATTAAATAATTAAAATTAATAAAATGAAAGTCACTTTGGAGGGACAAGGTGAGCCAAAAGTATAAAGGAAAGGTAGGGGCCTCTTCTCATTCATTCATGTATGATATTATTTTGATTTCTAGCTTCTAGCTAGTGAGCCCAATATTGAGGGTTTTGAGGGTTTTGACATAACAAACCCTAGAGGATGATTCGATGGTGAAATATTCCACCTATCTTGTCCCAAGCTTGGTCTCGGAGATGAAGTACTCTCCCACACCATTCTAGTTCCAGATCTACTTAGTTGCAGGAGGATTCTACATCAGTTTCATGTGCAAATAGAGAGAGGGCGCACTAGTTGAGGAATTCCAGCAAGAGGGGCGCACCATCTTTGGAGAGAGATTCGTTGTAGGAGATTGGCAGGGTCGTTGAGGATTATATCACTTGGGTTTTCATTGCAGGGCCTTGGACATCAGATCTAGTGCTTTCTGAGACAGTTTTATGGCTCAGAT
>ML795710.1:284271-301869 GCA_009831015.1 Picea engelmannii | reverse complement strand
ACAAACCCTAGAGGACGATTCGGTGGTGAAAGATTCCACCTATATTGTCCCAAGCTTGGTCTCGGAGATGCAATACTCTCCCACACCATTCTAGTTCCAGATCTACTCAGTTGCAGGAGGATTCTACATCAATTTCATGTGCAAATAGAGAGAGGGTGCACTAGTTGAGGAATTCCAGCAAGAGGGGCGCACCATCTTTGGAGAGAGATTCGTTGTAGGAGATTGGCAGGGCTGTTGAGGATTCTATCACTTGGGTTTTCATTGTAGGGCCTTGGAAATCAGATCTAGTGCTTTTTGAGATAGTTTTATGGCTCAGATTATTTCTTGAGCAGTGGGGCGAATTGAAGAGAAGGAGGACGTTTTTGAGATCCAGATCTAGTCTGTTTGGAGGGGTTACACTTCAAATCTGAACTTGAGATTTTACCTAGTGACTTGCAGTGTCCCGATCTATATTTCTGGAGATTTTCAGATCATTTGGAGGCCTCCTTCAGTAGGGCCGAATTATCTAGGGTTTCAGTCATCCAGTGGGGCGCACCATTCAGTGGGGGATTTCAGATCTACAGAGACTGAGAGGGATCTTGGAGATTCGGTCACCTGGGTTTTTCTTACCATCACCCGATATATCAGTTGGCATATTTATTAGGGTAATTGGACATTTTTGGCAGCAGGGCCAAGTTATTGAGGGTTTCAGCCTTCTATTGGAGCGTGGCATTCTTTAGCTGGAGAGTTTGGCATTCAGATCTGCTTGTATTGACCTTCATTTATTATTCACCCTTTGGAGGCATATTTTGTATTAGCGGGAGCATTTTGTAGCAGCTCTTATCTATTTTCTATCTTCTTGGCCATCTGTTGAGCATTCCAGATCAACATCTTCATTGTAGCAGGTTTCTCTATTTTATGAATAAAGAAGAATTGAGATATTTTGGCTTGTCTATCTTATTTCATATGGTTGAGGTATGTTCCATGGTTATCTCTTTCTGTTATTTGCTGCATACACACATATAAACACATCTAAAAGGTAGATCAACAAAGTGTTTGACGAAATACCTCACTCAGAAAAAGTTTTAAAAAGACACCAAAACAGTGATGATCCTTGCATAATGGCTTGGGATCATTACACACAAAGATATCTTCCTTGGCGAAGCTAGCCGATGGTGTAGGTAGTGGGTGTGATTTCATCGATGGGTCCAGTTGCTTGACAACCTCTACTAAGATCAAGTTCTTTAGACTGCCGCTATAGACAATGAAATGAAGCAGATCCCCCTTTACCCGCATCTGTGAGTGAAAGAGGTGTTCCCCTTCCTATGGTTCTTCTGGTTTTCTTGGCTAGACTTTGGTGGTAGCAATAGTGGCACTAGGTTCAACATAGATAATTCGCTTCCCTCCTTTTGGATTTGATTTAGAGTCAGAATCTGCCTCTGACTCGGAAGATTTCAGCTTGATGACCAGTGACTTCCTAGAGAGATATTATTCGATGTTGTGCTAAGGGATTTATGGTATTATTGGCCCTTGACCAAGTTTTGAGGATCCTTGGTCATGTTTGACCTATTTTGGGACTTCTACAGGCTGTCGAAGGCTGTCGAAGGCTGAGCGCAAGTCAAAGAAGAGATCGTGGGATCTCGGCCCCTTTTTAGGGAACTTTTTGTTTTTTCGGCTTATGTAACAGGTATGGGGATGTCGGCCCATGGGTTGACCCATGTTTTGGCCCTTTTGTAATGTATAAATAGATGTCTAGGCAATGTAAGAAAGAGACCGGGGGCCTAGAAGAGCCAAGTTGTAAGTTGTGCTAAGTGCAAGTGATAGTTGTAAATGCTTTGTGCATACTGTGTGAGGCTTGCAGGGATAAGTGCAAGTGACTATGTAAAGGATTTGTGCTATAACCTAGCTCGGGGAAGGAGGATCTGGCTAGGTGTGCGCATATCTCCTGTCTTCTACAGAGTAGGATTTTAATGTTATGTTCCTTTAAGAAGCTTGACCGAATATAATAAAGAAGAAAAGAGTTGGTGGACGTAGCCCCAGGCTGGGGGTGAACCACATATATCTTGTGTTGTGGTTGTTTTGTGCATTATGGTTGTTATATTGTTTATATGATTCATGCTTAGTGTAATGATGAATGCTTAGATGAATATGATAGCTTAGTGCCTAATGATGTGAATAAAATGCTAGATCTGATGTGTGCTGATATGCTTAGTGCTTGAATATATTATATCTAGATGAATACTGCGATGCTCTGTTATTAGGGTTTGTTTGCGCTGTAAAAAAAGGTTGAATACTGATGAACTATAACTGCTAAGTGCTATGTTAAGGTGTTACAATCACAGATCTGTGTCCCATCTAGGGTTGCAGACACTGGAGTCCTGCAACCACCCCTGCCTCTACCTCGGGTGAGACTTCATCTGCTTCGCAGGTGTTGTCGAAAGGGTCAGTAGTTAGGATTTTGTTGGTGCGTTGTTGAAGCGTTGAGCCCTGGGTCTACTCTTATGCCAACAAATGGTTCCGCTGTCGGGACTCGAAACTGTGATTGTTGGGAACTGAAGAAAAGAGAAAGCTCTGTGCATAGATCTGTTGCCCTAGTGCATAGTATTCTACTTGACTGAAAATATCTATGCTAAGAAGAGAAGTTTTATCTGAAGAAAAGAGGTAAGATCTTGAAGCTTTGTGATCTGATAAAGGTAAGAACAGTGAAAATTTTTAATTGAAAAGGTAAGATAAGTGGAAATGTTTGTTTCAAAAGTATGGATCTAGGTATGTTTGATAAATGTTGTCCCAGCTTGAAAATTAGGGCACAACTAGAAGAAAGAAGATTCGATATGAGTAGATCTGATAAAAATAGTGAAATATATGTTATTCCTATGCATAGAAAGAATGTTTGGACTAACAAATGCATGGAGGATCCTAGGAAGATTTTTCTGCAGGTTAGCTACCACGATCCTAGTGCGTAGTACAATAAAGGTTGGGTATCATTTAAGAGAAAGAGAGGATTAACCCTTTGTTACAGTTGCAGAAGACCGAGACATCTTGATAAGGAATTCCCTGGTAGAAGACCTAGTTGTCTTTGTTGTAAAGCTATGGATCATGAAGTTTTGAATTGCCCTAGAATGATTGCTAAGGTTGAAGGAATGAATATGAGACAAGAAAACCCTAAGGAGGGTCAAGAAATTAAGATCATGAAAAACCCCAGAAAGAATCAAAGATTGTATTAATACAAATGAAAGAAACCCTGAATGACCACAGAGATATCAACTTATCAGATATCTTCAAAGAGAAAGAATGCATTGAAACAAGAATAGGAGACTTCGACATAGACTTTGTTCTGGATGAGGAAACACAGGTGAATATTATGACAAAAAGAACGTGGGAAATTTTAGGAAAGCCTGCTATCATTCCTTCATTAGGAGGAAGGAAAGCTAATAACCCTATGTGGAAGACTTACCCAGATATCTATGAGTGCTCATAGAACTTCGACAAAGGAAGAATTTGAGGTTATTAAATTTTTTGACAACAACACCCCATTTTCTTTGTTGCTAGGAAAACCCTAGATTGATAAAGATCAGATCCAGAGAAAAGAAGAAGAAGCCGTAGAACAAAAAAAGAAAGAATTAAAAGATTTCGTGACTAGGAGAATCACACACTTGATAGCAGAACAAGAGAATGAGTCCAAGCTGCTAAAGACCAGGGATTTGGATGACAAAGTTGAAAGAACACATAAATACTTGAAGAAATCGTCCACACAAGAAAGAAGAGCACCTACCCCAGACAGAGAATAGGTACTACACTTGAACTCTATGGAAGATCATCAACATCATGAAGTTATCATGCCAAGAGAAGATAAGAATCAGAATGGGAAGAGGAACCCAGTAAGGCATATCATAGGGGAAAGACTAGAAAGCTCAACAAGAAGAAAGAAAAGTTAGGAAAATTGCAAAAGGATCTAGACAGAACTTCGCAGAAGGAGGGTCTTTAGAATTCGAACTTCGCTGGAATATCAGAACAATGCAGATTTGCACTTCGCCATGGCGAAGCAATATAACTGTTGGATTCATTATGACTGTTATATCGACACTCTTGAATGGTTATAATAATAGTTATGGCCAAAAATCTCGCCACTGGATAGTTGGGACTGCGCTGTAATGGTTAGAACTGCATTGATGAAGGCTTCTTGTCCATTGGAGAGATCCATTGCCTCGTTGTCTACTTAGTTCATCGATTGTTGCACTAAGAACATTTTCATGAATTGTATCCGAGCCAACAAAAGAAGATTAGCAGAAGCAAGACGAAGTAACACCATCGAGGGATCTTGTTGATGAGGTTGATCCCTCCAAGAAAAGGAAGGTTTCCCCCAAGAAACCTACTTCACGGAAGAAGTCCAAAGCTACTAAGACTAAGCTGCAGACTATACTCATGCTTGATGACTTCGAATTCATCATCACAGTAATATCCGATGCCTCGCAGGACCTCTTGCAGAACACTAAATCCAAACAAGCAGCCATGTATGATAGAATTGAGACAGAACTCAGAGAGGTACAACAAGCTCTTCACTCTAGCCGCATAGTGTCCATTGCACCCCTGCCATCAGAAGAACCAGAGTTGGGATATGAGCCTACCCAAATCTCCAGAATAACTAAGGCAATTGAAGCTCGCCTTCATCGTGCACAATAAGAAAAATAACAGGCCACAATGGCCTTGAAGAAAGCACATGAGGAAGTAGTAGAGCAATGCCGAGTTGCACAACAGGAGAAGGATGACCTCCAAACAAAGTTCAAAGAGGATAAAGCACAGATCCAACAAGAGAAAGAACAACTGCTCACTGAGCAGATTGGAATAAAAGAAGCAGTCAGCAGAGCGCTTTGCTCTGTGACAGGCTTAGAGAAAAAAGAGGAAGAACTAGTGGAGCATCAAGTATCATAGCCTGTTGAAGCCATCCAACAGCTTCAACAGAGAATAGAATATCTATATCTACAAACAGTACCAAGTTCTCCGCAGGATGTGCGAGACCAAAGAGAATCCACTGCCTAGAGCGCAGTTGATAGGATCAGAGCATTATATTTGGAATGTCAACAACTTAGCAGTATAAGTGCGCAGACTTATGAGCGACTTACTGAGGACCCTGAACTAAAGGCACTGGAGTCAAAACTCCAGCAGGAAAATCAACAAGCAGCAAAAATGCAGGCACAATTGAAGCTCTTGTCAGTAATTGAGAGAATGAAACGATCCCAGGAACAACGCACTGCTCAACAACAGGTCCACACCATACATAACAAAGTCATGGAAGTGACTCAGAGTCTCCAACCAGTCTAGGACAAAGCTTGCTAACGTTTTGAAGAGATTGAAGGCCGAGGAGAAAAGTTGGAACAAGTATTCACTGTAGTCGAACAATGCTTAGAGGGACCTGTCAATGAAGTAGTTATCCAAGAGTTCACCAAGTACGAGGCCTTGGTGCAACAATAGGTCAAAGCAGCTCGAGCCAAGCTCGATACTTTTGAGGAAGAGATACTCAGACCAGAGTGACGTGGGATGAGTCACAGGTGAGTGTTGGGGGCCTGTTGGCCCTTAACCAAGTTTCGAGGATCCTTGGTCAGGTTTGACCTATTTTGGGTCTTCGACAGGCTGTCGAAGGTGGAGTGCAAGTCGAAGTAGAGATCATGGGATCTCGACCCCTTTTTAGGGAACTTTTTGGGTTTTGGGCTTATTTAATAGGTATGGGGATGTCGGCCCATGGGTTTACCCATGTTTTGGCCTAGAAGAGACAAGTTGTAAGTTGTGTTAAGTGCAAGTGATAGTTGTAAATGCTTTGTGCATATTGTGTGAGGCTTGGAAGGCTAAGTGAAAGTGACTGTGTAAAGTTTTTGTGCTGTAACCTTGCTCAGGGAAGGAGGATCTGGTGAGGTGTGCGCAGATCTCATGTCTTCTACAGAGTAGTATTTTGATGTTATGTGCCTGTAAGAAGCTCGACCAAATATAATAAAGAAGAGAAGAGTTGGTGTACGTAACCCCAGGCTGGGGGTGAACCACGTATATCTTGTGTTTTGGTTTCTTTATGCATTATGGTTGTTATTTGTTTATATGATTCATGCTTAGTGTAATGATGAATTCTTAGATGAATATGATATATTAGTGCCTAATGATGTGAATAAGATGCTAGATCTGATCTGTGTTGATATGCTTAGTGATCGAATATATTAGATATGGATGAATACTGCGATGCTCTATTATTAGGGTTTATCTACGCTGTAAACAAGGGCTGAATACTAATGAACTATAACTGCTAAGTGTTATGTTAAGGTGTTACAATCACAGATCTGTGTCCCATCTAGGGTTGCAGACACTAGAGTCCTGCAACCACCCTTTCCTCTACCTCGAGTGAGACTTCATCTGCTTCGCAGGTGTTTCCGAAAGGGCCGGTAGTTAGGGTTTTGTTGGTGCATTGTTGAAGCGCTGAACCCTGGGTCTGCCCCTGTGCCAACATGTATTCACACCATTTTCCCATGTCCTTCTTCGACTTCTCATTACCATTCTTGTGTTGCGACTTGGATTGGTTGTCCTAAGAGTGGCCATATTTAATCTATCCATTGTTTTTTGGGTTGGGGCTACCTTTTCCCTACTTCGATTGTGAGGATTTTTCAGATCCAAATTCTCTCCTCTTCTGCTTAAATTTTTTCTTGATCTTGACATCATATCTATAATCCGTACCCAATGATGCAATGTCCAGAAACTCCATTTCTATTTGAATGTATCTATGTAGACTACTGCGATATTTGAGCACCAGATGTCGCTCAGAGTCTTTGATGCCCAATTTGGTGTGCAGGGTATGGAAAATATTGGTGAAATTTGGTATTGTTTGGTCCCTTTCCTGACGCAGGGTGGTCCATCTTGTGTACTGGTCCTCGTAGCTTCCAACAAGGTAGTATTTTTATTTATTGGCATCCCTGAAGGAATCCCATGTGGGAGAGACTGCAAATATTGCATATTCCTCTATGGCCTTTTTCTCAGAGTAAGTATCCCACTAGTCTTTAACATGGGGGATGGCCTTGAGGAGTGAAAAAGTAATATTTTCCCTATCGAAAAAATTGTGGACTGAAAAATACCCTTTGAGCAGATTCAACCATTTATCTACATCATCTACATCTATCAGTCCTTCAAATAATGGAATATCAAAGTTTACATGTACCTTGAAGGGGGTTGCATGGCCGCTTGACGAAGATGTGTCTCCTGTGGGAAGCTGTCGAAGGATCTGTGCAAAGTTGTCCATCATTTTGTTCCTTTGTCATGCAAGGGCTTCCTCAAACAACATTTTAAAAGGATTTCCTACTCCATCATATTTATTTTAATCCTCCATGGGTTGTTGTTGGGCTCGGTGTGACCGATATTGCAAAGGATCGACTAGTTCGAGTCCCAACTTCTTGTACCCATATCTTGTCGAGGACATGCACGAAGAAAAATAAATGAAGAGAAGACTGCTCTGATACCATTGATTTGGATTTATGAGAAGAAAAAAATGAATAACAAATTGAATACAATAACACAGAGATACATAGAACAACAACAGATATCCAGTGAACAATAACTTCTATTGAATAAATAAAATAGGCTGAAACTGTAAAACTGCAGAACTGAAAACAATTGCTCGAATGGTGGTAGCTATCTCTGAGAAGATATGTGGCTTCTACATGCATCCTCTTGAGAAGAATGATTACAATGAGGCTCTAGATGCCTTTTTAACATTACTCATGAATTCCAAAACCCTAGACATCCAGAAACCTAACCCTAGGAGATGAAACAACAAAAGTTATGTGGGTCCCGATGGGTAAGTTGGTACCTCAATTTCTCAGGTTCATAAATTTTGCATACGACCTCCATTTTAGGTGCATGATAGCCCATTGGAAAGGCCATTTTGATAACTACACATCATGTCGTCAAACTCTAAATCCATCTACAGTTTGACTGTGGAAAGCCAAAAAAACACTACTTAGGGCCCCAAAACGGCCCTAGAAGTGCATAAAGATGTACTGACATGAAAAATTCCAAAATAAGCCAGTTGGGTTAGGTGGGCAGCCACCAATATCCACCTGGAAGCTTTGTAGGGATTCAAACAACCCTGCAAGTGTAGAACCCACAGTTACAAAGAATTACAAAAGAACGTGTTTAACTAACACTGACAAAAGGAGCCAATTGGAATAGGTGGGTGGCCACCAATATCCACCTGGATCATCGCATCTCACGTTTTTCCTTTCATTGAGTAAATAAAGAGGAGGATAAAAGAATCAAGCAAAGATAAGATCTTTCCACAATGTCCAAGTCAAGCTAGGCATGCTTGATTTCTCTTCTTTTCCTCTCACTCTAGTAATTTTTACTTTTATTCAATTGATTTAATATATTCTAAAAGAATCTAAATTATAGAAATTTCTAATCTTCTAGAGAAATATCATCTAGAAAATTCAGAGAGTCTCGCCTCTTACATTGCATAACATTTCCCCTTAAAAAATAACTATAGAGAATTTACAAGAAAAAGAGAAGTGGAGGGAGACATTTTGCAGCTATTCCTCTCTTAATAATGACTTTAATATCCTTGTTGATGGTATAAGGATTTTTCTTCTATAATATATTCTCCGTCTATCAAATTGCCATAGTGTTCAAAATAACATTTGGAAGTCTATTATGAATATAAAATAATGCATGCATGTGCACATGATTATTTTATTGTTTTTTAAATTTATCAAAAGATGTATTGATGTTTTTTGTAATTTTATATTTTAATTAAAAAAACCCACCTAATTTATATGCCATGCCTTATTAAATTGCAAAAAATACTATAAAATGGAACTTGAAGACAATGAAAACCTCAGACAAGCAGACCAAGGCAAGGAAAACCCCAACCCACCACAACCACCAAACATAACACATAAATTGACGAAGGGTTGGCCACATTGAGATCACTTGTGCATGAATTAAGGGGCACAAGGGAACCTAGCCAATTGTCCTTGGCCACTTCATCGAATGCCATTGTATCATCCATTGAAAGTGCACAAGGGAAATTGACTATTATTTATGAATACAGGGTTAGGATGTTTGAGTTCTATAAGATTGGACTTGATAAAAACCAAGTTAGAGACTTGGGTATTTAAAAACAAGAGTTTATGTCTCTTTTTATTGATCCTTGAACTAGACAACAACCACTTGTCAACAAGAAACACATTTGTATGTACTGGTGCATCCACCCAGAATTTCTTGAAAAATGGATGGATATCTAGTTCATGGTCTTTGAAAAACCTACCTACAATAACAAGGAGGTGCCTTTATGTTTTTTGAGAAAATTATGGGAATAATTTATTTTGGGTCACCATGTGAACTACTTCGACATAGGTGATTTTCAGGGGGTGGGTCAAGGGTCTGCACAAGGCTAATAGCATGCTATGCATGATCCCATGTTAGGTTCACGTCCCCCAGGTGAAGGCCTAACCTCCCTACCCAACATCCTCCCCTTGCATAGGACTTGCAACAACCACATGTAGCTCTATCAACATTGACTCAAAGTCTAGTACAACATGGTAGTTTTGTTGCACTATCTCAGTAGGAGGTGCCTACTGGTGACATTGACAGAGGGGTCAGAACTTCAACCCCTAGAGTATTGTGCATCGAGGAGAGGGAACATAGATAGAGCAATCGTTCATGTGAGTCTGATAGATGCTCGAGTTATGGGGAGGCTTGCTATGGGCCTATGGAGACCAGTAGACACCAGAGCTTCATGGAGGAGGTTAGTATATTAACCATCTCTATGTTCTTCATCGTTATATATTTATATAGTATTATGCGTATTTATTTCGATATTTTATTGTATGATGTTTTACAGTTGCTACACCCATATAACAAGCCCTCTACACCAATAGATGCATCAGTGTCTGTCTCCACCACTAATGAAGTAGTAGAGGCAACATGCTCATTTGGTGTATCGCATACACAAGTATGTGTCACATTTTATAAATTCACCATAATGATTTCTTTATTTTTTGGCATCCTCAAATTTATAATGTTTTTGTGTTTCTACAGGTTGTGGGACCAGGAGATGTCTAGCAATGTCCACCTGGGATGGACAATTCACCTGCTTCACAAGTATCATGTGTTGATTTAAATATTGTTTAAATCTCAAATTTGTTGTATCTATGTTGTTGAATTTTACTATTTGGTACTAATAACAATATTATTAATATGTATGCAGGATGTTAATATTTTCAGCAGTTACAGTACTAGTCTATTCCTTGGGCACCCGACCACAGATTTTGGGTTACATGTTTCTAGACCAAGCTTTATTTTTGTATATCCCATGGGGGTCCATCACTGCCCACCCCCACCATGTTTCATATTCCATGCATCCTCATTGGTTGTACCTATAGTCCACCCACCCACACCACCTCTTCCATCACATCCATTCACAATGGATGCACTTGTATGCCACCCACCACCATTTCCATCTACACCATCCATAGAGGTTGGAAAAATAGATGTTTCCTTGGAGCAGGTTGTACAACCAAGTGCTCCACTTTCCAGCGAATTTCCATCGATGCCCGAGATATTCTCGGTGAGATAACGTGTTGATGATCAATTTTCATGTATCACAAATGCAATTGTTTTTATGCATATTGGTTTAAATTTCATGATTTGATCCTTGTAATTGATGTAGGGTGGCATCGTTGAGAGATTATGGTCGTGGAGGAGGACAACACCCTCACGATTTTCAGTACCATCTACGGTGAGTTGTCTTATGTTGAATTACAAAGTATCATTTTGTAATACTTTTAATTCATTGTGGAAAAAAACTTATAACACTGTTTTTTATTTGTGTAGTCTTCGGAGAAATGAACTACGCCCAACCACTCAAGGTGCTTCTTTGAGCAATAGAAGAAAGATTGATTTCCGGGATGCTCCTAAGGGTGGAGAGGGTGGTAGTGGTCACTGAGTGTCTAATGACTACCATTTTTTATCTAAGTCACCATATGCCAATTTTTTTATGTTAGGGCACTTGTTGTTGTTTTGTATATTGGGCACGATGTGCCATTTTGTTAAAAATGTATAGTTTAGATGATGTTTAATACACACACACATTTCATGGCACGTTTTTTATGAATCTCATTGTTTCTTCATCTTATGTTGATGAATGTATACATTTCAAAGTGTTTCAATTTCCACTCTTTTTTGTTATATATGAAATCACAAGAAATAAATCTAATCTAAATGGATTTAAATAAATCTATTCTCAAAAGGTATCTCTCAGAAATAGAAAATAGAAACAACTATGTATCTCTATTCTTCTAAGAACAAATTCCACATTAAAATATCGCTACAAGGATATTCCTAGGACACATAGATTTACATTGTTTCATAAAGGGAGAAACCTACGTGAACATCATGAAAATGAGCATGAACATAATAATCCATGAGTTGAAATCAATGCACACTTTGGGATTATGGATGGATTTGGGATAATTAAGACATGATGAGAAGATTAAATGTCAAACTCAAAATATCATATAACCTTCAATTTAAGATCTATTGGTATGATAAGTTGAATATTGTTTTTCAATAGTTAGAAGGAGAAACTCATACATAAAAAAATAGAAGGATCACTTAACACATCAATGTAGATTTTGATGAGTTTGTACATTCAATAACTTAAATTTAACTAATAGAAACTACAATTATAGGAGATGTTTGTTGAAGACTATACAAAGATGTTTTAGGTTCTAGAAACTATTTCACAAAATTTGGATAGATTTATGAAATTTTGATGAAACGAAATATTTTTTTTCTCAATTTGGTTGAGTATTCAAATAGATTTGGAGTGTATTATTGCATTAATCAATGTAATAATTTATTTAATTTGATTAATTACTTTTTAAAGTGTTAAGGAATTCTATGTAAGTAAAAATAGTTTGTTTTTTCTAAAGTGATTATAAATACTTGCATTACTCATTAACGAATCTCTCATGGTGAAAAATATTGCTAAGTGATAAATCCATACAAAATTAATGGTTCTCAAGGACCTAAATTTGACGAAATATTGAAGTCCCATCCTAGTTAAGACTCCAAGAACCAATAAAAAGAATCATGTAGGCCAAAATAATTACAATAGAAATAAGAGGGTTGAAACCTCACATTACTCTATCCAAAATGAAACATGGTTCATTATAATGGAAATCACAACATGTTACAAGGGTTTCTTAATGCAAAATCAACACATAAAATATAAGTGCACAATAAATCCTCACATCCAATGAAAATATACCTCAAATTCTCCAATAATCTTGTGAAAATATTGTACAATGTATCCCAAGAGGAGAGCTCCTAAATACCCAAATTATCCACCCTTTACAATGGAGAGAGAGCGAGCTCTTATTTATAGAGTGAGTATCTTCTCTTATACAATAAAATATTATTATTTTCTAATTAACTCCATGACAAGTAAAATAAATATTATAATAATGGATTAGTTAGATCTCTCCTCAATCCATGGTTGACCATGTTAAAACATGTGGACATTAGCCTCTCCAGAGAAATTCACCCTCATAAAAAAATAGTAGTAGTATGCACCAAATAATTCTCATGAAGGGGATGCACCACAAAAAATAGGCATTAAGCCAATTCAAATGCCAAGTGTCCACATGGAATGTTCCCTCCAATAATTTGCATGCATGCAACAACTACACATGTATGAATTCAAAGGCAACCAACTCCATGGATGAATGTGCAAGATCTCAAGTGGATGGAGCATACACAAAATAATAAGTGATCTATGCCTTGCCATGCCTTTGCTTTACTTACTTTCCTAGCTTGTGTTGCCTTTGCCTTGCCTTGCCTTTCCTTACCTTTCCATGCCTTGCCTTGCCATTCCATGCCATGCCATGCCTTGAATTGACTTGCCATGCCATTCCATGCCTTGTCTTTTCATGTCATGCTTTTCTTTGTCTTGACTTGTCATGCTATGCCTTTCCTTTCCATGCCTTTTCTTTCCATGCATTGCATTTCCTTTCCTTTCCTTGCCATACCTATACCTATACCTAGACATTGCTTTGTCATGCCTTGCCATTCCCTGACTTGCCTTTCCATGTTTAGCCTTGCCTCACATTGCATTTGTGTGCCTTGCCTTGACTTTCCATGGCATGCCTTACCTTGTCATGCCATACTTTTCCTTCCCATCCCATGCCATGCCATGCCTTGCATTTCCTTCCCTTCCCTTGCCTTGTCTTTCCTTGCCATGCCTTGCCTTGCCATGACATGCCTTGCCTTTCCTTGACTTTCCATGCCATTCCATGCCTTTCCTTTCCATGTCATGCCTTGCATTGCCTTAAGTTCCATTGCCTTCCTTTTCCTTTCCATGACATGCCTTGCCTTGTCATGTCATGTCATCACATGTCTTTCCTTGCCATGACATGCCTTTCCTTGTAATTTCATTCCATGCCATGCCCTGCATTGCCTTGCATTTCATTTCCTTTCATTGCATTACCTTACACTTCCTTTCCATGCCATGTCTTGTATTTCCTTGTGTTGCATTTCCTTGCCTTTCCTTTTCTTTCTTTTCCATGCCATTCCTTGCCTTTCCATTCCATGCCTTGCATTGCCTTGTGTTGCATTACCTTTCCTTTCCTTGACATGCTATGTCATGCCTTTCCTTTCCTTGACATGCTATCTCATGCCTGGCCTTTCCATGCCATGCCATGCCATTCCTTGCATTGCCTTGCATTACCTTGCCTTGTCATGCCATATCATGTCATGCCTTTCATTTCCATGGCATGCCTTACATTTCCTTATGTTGCATTTCCTTTCCTTGCATTTCCTTGCCTTACCTTGCCTTGATTTTCCATTCCATGCCATTCCTTTCCTTTCCTTTCCTTCCCATGTCATGCCATGCCTTGCCTTTCCATGCCTTGTCTTTCCTTACCATGCCATGCCTTGCATTTCCATGACATGCCATGCCTTGCATTGCATTGTGTTGCATTTCCTTTCCTTCCATTGCCTTTCTTTGCCTTTCCTTGCCATGCCATGCCATGCCATGCCTTGTGTTCCCATACCATGCCTTGCATTGAATTATGTTGAATTTCCTTTCCTTTCATTGCCTTGCCTTGCCTTTACATTTCATTCCATGCCATGCCATGCTATTCCATTCCTTGCATTGCAATTCCTTGCCTTTCATTTCCTTTAATTTTCATGCATTGTCATTCCATTCCTTTCCTTTCCATGCCATGCCTTACATGGCCTTGCCTTTCCATGCCATGCCTTGCATTTCCTTTCCTTGCCTTTCCATGCCATGACATTCCATGATTTGAATTTACTTTCCATCCCATTCCTTTCCTTTCCATGCCATGCCTTGCATTTCCTTGCATTGCATTTCATTGTGTTGCATTGCCTTGCATTGAATTACCTTGCCTTGCCTTTCCTTTCCATGCCATGCCATTCCTTGCCTTGCCATGCCATACCATCCTTTCCATGTCATACCTTGCATTTCCTTATGTTGCATTGCCTTGGTTTTCCTTTCCTTGACATGTCATGCCATGCTATGCCTTGCCTTGTCATGCCATGCCATGCCTTGCCTTTCCATTCCATGCCTTACCTTTCCTAGCCTTGATTTACATGTCATGCCTTTCTTTTCTATGCCATGCCATGTCATGCCTTGCATTGCCTTGAGTTATCTTTCCTTGCCTTCCCTTGCTATGCCATGCCATGCCATTCCTTGCCTTGCCTTGTCATGCCTTTCCTTTCAATGTCATGTCATGCCTTGCCTTTCCTTGTGTTGTGTTTCCTTGCTTTGACTTTCCTTGCCATGCCATGCCATGCCATGCCTTTCCATGCCATGACTTGTCTTTCCATGCCATGCCATGCCATGTCTTGCATTTCCTTGCATTTCCTTTTCTTGACATACCATGACGTACCATGCCTTGTCTTTCCATGTCATTCCTTTCCTTTACTTTCCATGCCATGCCTTGCCTTGTCTTGCCTTGCCATGCCATGCCTTACCATGACATGCCTTGCATTTCCATATCCTTCTAGGTTAAACACAAAATTTGAAATAGTTTAAAAATCAAACTTTTTCAAATTGCTAACTCTTTGAATGCTTACTTAAAACCCTTCAACAAAATAGTAACATGATTTAAGTATCCTTGTTGAGTTTACACCTCTAATTTTCGATTCCTTTCACATGATTAAAATTCATACAAAACCAAAATCATGATTAACATTAAAGTCTTTGAATAGGTAAACAATGTATTGAGCTAGAATACAATACAACATATGATATATATACCAAATATTCAAATGATATCAATAACCATTGATATTTTTATACACATTTACACATAGGTAGAAAAAATATTTTAATAACAAGGATAATATAAAAATATTTTAAAACAATAAAATTATGAATTTCATGTAATTACCATATTTCAAATGGGTTGTGTATCATGTACACCTTTTATAATATCAAGTCTAACTACAATTGATCTAAAAGGTACTTTCATTGTGATATTCATAAAACCGATTGTTCGTAAAAAAACAATTTTTTTCATTGTTATAGAGAATTTATTTTCCTTCGAGTCTCCCACAAAAAAATTGTCTCTATAATCATAAACACCATTAAATTATTTCCAAATTCAATTATCTTCTAATAAATTTGATTTCAAGTTAATTTGATAAAAAAATAATGGCATTCATGTATCATACATTTTTTTTGCTTAAAAAAAAGAATGCTTGTACTAAATGAACAAGTTTAATACCTAAAAATTACAATCAAAGGATTCATTAAGTATGTAATTCTACAAATTGTTATCCCATCTATATTAGATCAAAATACTTGCATGAGAATTTCAATGTCATTACAAAATATCTCTTTATCCCTATATCTTAGGTATCTTCATAGTTGTGAAACATGGATTATCATAATTACTAGGATTTACATAGAGAGGGATGTCACTAAATATCTTTATGTTCCATCCTTATGGTGTAGTATCGTTATAATATTGATCCATAATTTCTTTTGGATTGCATGAAAAAAAACATAACTTCAAGGCCTTATTTAAAATCAAATAAATAAAAACTAATTTTTCAACTCAATAACTTTTATAACAAGATATAGCATGTAGACCTAGACCTAGACCTTTCCATGTCTAGCCTTGCTTAGCATTGTCATGTCTTGCCTTGCCTTGCCTTATCTTTCCTTGCCTTGCATTTCCATACCTAAACCTAAACCTATACTTAGACATTGTCTTGCCATGCCTTGCCTTGTCATGCCTTGTCTTGCCATGCCTTGCCTTGTCATGCCTTGTCTTGCCATGATCTAGGTCATGGTCTATGTCATGTTCTAGGTCATGGTAATGGTGTAGGTCTAGGTCTTGGTCTAGGTCCAGGTCTAGGTCTAAGTCTAGGTCTTTGTCATGGTCATCGTTTAGGTCTAGGTCTATTGCCAACATGTCTTTGAATGGCTTGAGGAGGTGAGTTGCAACTCATGATAAAACTCTAATTGTGCCTCAGATGGACGAACCCTTGGTTGCATTGGATCTAGGGCACTAAGTTTCAACTAATGGGGCCCCTCCGTTGTCATTTCGTTGCTTAGAAAAGTGTTTGTTGGAGGATCTTTGGAACTAGGATTTTTCTTAGTGAGAAACAATGTAATTTTTGAACAAGAGATTGATTTTCAAGAACACTGTGTCGGGAAATTGTGGGTAGTGTGGTCACGTGGAACTTGGCCAAAAATACATGCAGGAGATTAAGAACTTTGTTATGTTTCTCAGTTTGGATTTTATGCCCTCAGACCAAATTGCCAACATGTCCCTAAAAGGCTTGAGGAGTTGAGTTACAACTCATGATAAAAATCTAACCGGGCATTAGATGGACAAACCATTTAGTGCATTAGATCCAGGGCACCAAGTTTCAACTAGTGGGGCTCCTATGTTGTCATTTTGTTTCCTGGAAAAGCATTTTTTGAAGGATCTCCAAAACTAGGGTTTTTCTCAGTGAGGCACAATGCAATTTCTAAACAAGAGGTCAATTTTCAATAACACTGTGCTAGGATATTGTGCGTATTTTGGTCACGTGGAACATGTCCAAAATGACATGCAGGAGATTAAGAACTCTGTTATGTTGCTCGGTTTGGATGTTATGCCCTTAAACCAAATTTCCAACATGTCCCTAAAAGGCTTGAGGAGGCGAGTTGCAACTCACGATAAAACTCTAATCGGGCCTCAGATGGACAAACCATTGAGCGAATTATATCTAGGGCATCGGGTTTCATCTATTAGGGCTCCTTCGCTATCATTTTGTTTCCTAGAAAATCATTTGCTGGAGGATCTCCAAAACTAGGGTTTTGCTTAGTGAGGCATAGTGAAATTTATGAACAAGAGGTCAATTTTCAAGAACATTGTGCCAAGATATTGTGGGTAGTGTGGTCAAGTGGTCTTTGGCCAAAAATACATGTGGTAGCTTATGAAACTTTTTTATGCTTCTTGGTTTGGATTTTATGCCCCCAGAAAAAATTGCCAACATGTCCCTAAATGGATTGAGGAGGTTAGTTGCAACCAGTGATAAAAATATAACCGGGCCTTGGATGGATGAATCGTC
>ML795710.1:268061-279076 GCA_009831015.1 Picea engelmannii | reverse complement strand
GTCTCTCTCTCTCTCTCTCTCTCTCTCTCTCTCTCTCTCTCTCTCTCTCTATATATATATATATATATATATATATACCCATGTGTGTGTCATAATAATAACCATATTCAATGTGATATCTACAATAACATGTGTTACAAATTGTGTTTATTCGAACATACCAAGGTTGGAATTTATGGAAACATCTTTGGCCCAAGTTAAGTGCACTGTGTATTGTCCTGGATCTCTCACACAATTTTGTTTGTGTAATGTCAAGAAAGTGTTTAATATGGAGTTCACGGTCCCTAGATCACCTTATCAATTTTATTACATATTTTTGGTTGGAAGAAGGCCTAGTGTTCTCATGCCATAAATCCTATACTAGTCTCTTGACTGCTCTAATTAACTTCATGTCAGAATGAGGTAGCCTACCAGTGAAGGTCCACAAATCTATTGGGCCACCTGTTTCAATTCTATCTTTTCTTTTAGAATAATATCTAAGGGTTTTGATATTGCAATTCAAGAAATGAGAGGTTTGTTGGAGCAAACAATGTTTTCTTGTGATCTTGATAACAATTGATTGTGAAAAGACACATCAGGATGCATTACGATATTTAGAATGATATTTATTACCAATTTTTTGAAAATCATCCACAAGGTTTCTAACAATATGATGACTTCTTTTTGAACTTTTGACTATTTTAATGCCTAAAATTCTCCTAACAGTCAAACTTCTAGATTTTAATAGAGCCAAAAATAATTGACATTTAGCGGCATCAAATTTTGGTTCAAAATATTCTTTAATGATTTTATAAGAATGCTAATGAATAGTTTCCTTAGGTAACTTACCTTCAAGTGATGCTAGACCACTTTCATCCACCTTAATACATTTAAGAGTTCTTCACTACACATTGTTCAATCATAGTAGGGACGATGAACCAGTATTCTGGCACTCTTGACCTCCCTGTTGTGGAGTTAACAACGTTAACAACGTTGCAGTTCTTTCCCAATCAATCACTAGTGGATCAATTATGGGAGGAGAGTGGACATGCCCATGACTAGTTTTTGGAACATCTGACTATCCAACAAGAGGTTGTACCACATGAACTTCTTCACGAGAATGTTGTGCACCGTATGCCTCTCTAATTTCATCCATTGTATAATCAACTCCAAGCAAATCCTCCATCATTTGGGCATCCAAAACAACTTGTATTGATGAGATAGTGATAGGAAGTACAATAGAATTTTGAACCAGATTAGTATCTACTGAAATCTTGTTCTTTTCTTGTGGTGATGGAGGAGAAAAAACAAAGACATATACTCCACTAGAAATTGGATTTCCCTCTTTTGAAAGTTTTCATTTTGACATACGTACCCTTTCCTTTTCTCTTTCTTTGTTTACCTTTTCAATGGGTTTTTCTTTCCTTGAGGAATTTCTACCTTGATTCCATAGGTTCCCCATGTTTAAAGAGAAAAATTGTCTTCCAAGGACACCAAAACAAATATGTCTTGGTATTACACAATAAGACACAACTAACAATTCCAATTCCAATTGGACAAATTTGTCTTGGTATTACACAAGAATACACAACTAACAATTCCAATTGGACAAATTTGTCTTGGTATTACACAAGAAGACACAACTAACAATTCCAATTAGACAAATTTTTCTTGGTATTACACAAGAAGACACAACTAACAATTCCAATTCCAATTAGGCAAATTTGTCTTGGTATTACACAAAAAGACACAACTAACAATTCCAATTGGACAAATTTGTCTTGGTATTACACAAAAAGACACAACTAATAATTCTAATTGGACAAATTTGTCTGGGTATCACACAAGAAGACACAACTAACAATTCCAATTCCAATTGGAAAAATTTGTCGTGATATCATACAAGAAGACACAACTAACAATTCCAATTTGAATTGGAAAAATTTGTCTTCCAATTATTCCCCCAATTGTCTTCCAACAACACAAATTCGTCTATGAATTAAACAACAATACAAAAAGAACAAAAACTTGTTCATTCTTGTTATTTTTGCATGCATATGTCAGGTTGTTTGAGTAAAGAGATAGATGGAGTTGAGGATGGTGCTTGTCACATACAACTTCCCACTAGGAACACATGTGCATTCTTGTTGGGTAGGGATGAGTGCCAAGCACACTCAACCTCAAGGATTTCAAATCACAAGAACATGTGTGCGCTCTTAATGTAATTGATATATCATTTATTGTTGACCAAAAACATTTATGAATAGATATGTATAGGGGTTTGGGGAAAACTAGGACCTAAGGGCTTAAGAATGGAAGTGTTTTGAATCATAAAGAAATGGTTAGAGCACCAAGATGGAGGTGCAAGGGTTGTGGGGCCTTCAACAAGAGGTATAGGCATAGTACACACAGGGATCAAATGTGGAGGGGGTTAAGGGTAGAGTATAGGTTATGCCTAGGAATAGATAGAACTAGGGGGTCTAGGTCATGGTATAATTCAAGATATAGGTCATGTTCTAGGTATAGGTCATGGTCATAGTATAGGTCTAGGTCATGGTATATATGTAGCTCTAGGTTTATGCCATGGTGTAGATCATGGTCTAGGTGTAGCTCTAGGTCTATGTCATGGTCTAGGTGTAGATATAGTTCTATGTCATGGTCTAGGTCATGGTCATAGTATAGGTAGAGGTCATGGTCTATGGTCCAGGTATAGGTATTTATATGCCTTACCATGTCTGGGTCTTGGAATGTCTAAGTCTAGGTATAGGTTTTGACCTATCTAGGTCAATGCCATTTCTTTCCTTTCGATGTACCAAACATTCTATAGTGTGTGAGTCTGAGAGGGAGAGAGAAGAATGCATAGACAGGGGTAGAGAGAGTGTGTATGATAGTGTGAGAGCCAGAGAGAGGAAGACAAACAGGGGGATGGAGAGAGAGGAAGAAAGAAAGTGTGAGAGGGGGAGATAGGAAGAAAAATAGAGTGTGTGAGAGTGAAGGAGAGGGAGACAAAGAGGGGGATTAGAGAGAGAGAGAGAGTAAGAGGAAGGGGGGGTGGAGAGAGGGAAGGGGGGTAGATAGAGGAAAAGAGAGAAAGTGGGGTAGAGTGGGGGATAGAGAGGGAGGGGGATATGGTGAGCGAGAGAGGGAGGGTTATATGCAAGAGGTAAAGAGATAAGGAGGGTGGAGAGAGAGTGTTTGAGAGTGTGAGAGGGAGTGGGATACAAAGTGAAGGGGAGATAGGGGTGGTTGTAGGAGAGAGAAGGGGGGGGGGTAAAGAGAGATATGGTAGATGTAGGAGAGATAGAGAGGTGGGATAGAGATGGTAGATGTAGGAGAGATAGAGAGGAGAGATAGTGGGAGGGAGGGGGAGAGAGAAGGAGGAAGGGGGTAGAGAGAGTGTGTGTGAGAGTGTGAGAGGGGGAGAGAGAAAGATAGAGAGGGGGGTAGAAAGGGAGTGTTTGAGAGAGAGAGAGAGAGAGAGAGAGAGAGAGAGAGAGAGAGAGAGAAGGGGGGTAGAAAGAGGTAAAGATATAAATAGGGGCAGAGTAGGGGATAGAGAGGGAAGAAGATACAAAGTAAGGAGGAGAGAGGGGTAGATACAAGAGAGAGAGAAAGGAGAGATAGTGGGAGTGATACAGATTTATAAATGGAATGAAATGGAATATTAATGTATAGAAACAAAATACACAGAGATACAATAAATATTGACTTCTATTAATAAAGAGAATATGATGAAACCGTAAAAATGCAATCTGAAACAAAATTGCTCGAGTGGTGGCAACTTATCTATGAGAAGAGATATGACGACTATGCTCATTTGCAAGAAAATGGTTATAGTGAGGCTCCAAAGGAATTTTTAACATAAAGCATAAATGATAAAACCTTAAACATCCAAAATCCTAACCCTATAAGATGAAGCACCAAAATTCATGTGGGCCTCGATGGGGTAAGTTGGTACATCAACTTCCCGAGGTCGTAACTTTTGCATATAATCTTCATTTTAGACGCATGATAGATATTTGGGAAGAACTATCTGAGGACCACATTTTTTTTTCACACTTGGATATAGCCTATAGTGTGATTGTTTCATGCCCAAAAAATGATGTTTAGAGCCTTAAAATGGCCCAAAATTTTACGACCAAAAAAACTAGGAAAAACTGCCAAAATGAAAATTGTTCTTTGAGCCATTGGAATAGGTGGGTGGCCATCGATATCCACCAGGATAAGTCCTACCCCCTTAGGAATACATGGTATCCATTGTGTTTATTTCCCACATTAGATGGGGAAACTTATGTTGAATGTGGCCCCATGTGATCCACTTTCCTTAGTGCAGGAACTACCTTGCTTTGACAACTTGATAAAGCTGGATCCTCTATTGTTGAGTGCTCTTAATATGAGTGTCTCTAATTTGATCAATGGATACATGTTCCATGAAATCAGGGTTGATATCTGTCGGTTTCAACTACTCTGCGATCTCTGATGTGTCCAATAATGGTGGGAAGTATGGCCGAAAGAAGCCCACATTGAACATGGGGTACATGCCAAGGAAGGGGGGAATACTTAGATCAAAATCATTGTCACCCACAACTTTGGTGATGGTGTAAGGTACATAGCGAAGTGGAAGAATCTTTCAATGGGGTCTCATAAGGTGTTATTTCTGCAAATGCAACCAAATCTTGTCTCCCACCCGAAACTTGTGTGGCACCTTGTGTTGATCATGGTGTTGTTTGTACTTAGCATTGGATTTCTATAAAATATCATGGATTTGTTGTTGGATGTGTTGAATTCATTCAATATACTTGGTGGCTTTGTTAGACTCAAATTGAGCATGGGATGATTTTTCCTTTGTGGATGCAAGGGGTAGTGCCACATCAATGGGACCCAATGGTTGAAATCCCAACCCCACCTAAAAGGGACTATGGTTGGTCGAGATATGAAGGGATTTGTTGTAGGTGTGTTGAACATGGGGGAGACTCTCATCCCATGTGCACATATGTTTGGAGTTGTACATGCACAAGATATGCACGATTATTCTGTTGACGACCTTTGTCTGGCCATCGTTTTGGTGGTGGAAGGCAGTGGATTTGGTGAGCTTGGTGTCCAACAGTGACCAAAGGTTGGACCACAATGTCCTGAGGAACCTATTCTCTTGATCTGATGTGATCTTTTGTGGTATCCAGAAGTGTACCCACACTCGTTCAAAGAATATCTTGGCAATGGCCTTCAATGTGATATTCTTCTTGTAGGTTGTGAGGATGGCCATCTTAGAAAATAGATCAACCACCAAAAAACATAGTCATTTCCCTGATTGGTTGAAGGAAGGCATGACATGTAGTCCATCGATATGGATTCCCATGGCCTATAAAGAGTAGGAAGAGGGGTGTACATGCCTTGATTCTTAGTGGTTGGTTTGGAAATGGTGTAGGCAGTGCATGACCTGATATACTTTCTTATGTCCTGTCAAAGTTTCGACCAGTAGAAATAATTATGTGGTACTTCCATGGTCTTTTCCATGCCAAAATTTCCTGTCATCCGTCTGTAGTGAGCTTCCAAAATCAACTTTTCACACTCACTTGAAGGAACACAGAGGTGGCCTAAATGGAATAACAATCCGTCCTGAATATGAAATTTAGTGGAAATCACTCTTGTGTCTAGCATCTGGTAAATGGTAGCAAAGTTAGGATCTCTCTTGTAGAGTTGGGGCCACTCGGGTGCCTCATGGCCACATGAGTGGATCACCGTGGTTATGGATAAACATGGAGGTTGAATGAGGCAATCAATGACATGATTGGTGCTCCCTTTCTTATATTTTATGTTGAGAGGGAACTGTTGCAAGTATGTGGAACACTTTTGACGGTGGTTGTTCTGTAATTTTATTTGTGTTTGCATGAACTACAGAGGATTTTGATCAATGTGGATGATTGTCTCCTTCCTGAGAACGTAGTTCTTCCATTGGTGACAAGTTTGTACGATGGAATACATTTATTTTTCATAGGTGGGGTACTTATAGACGGAATATGATAGTGTATCACTATGATATGCCACTGGATGATCATGTTGAGTGAGGAATGCACCCATGACATATTCTGAAGCATCGTTATTAATATAACAAGGTTGTTGCAGATCGGGTAAGGAGAGTATTGAAGCTGAGCACAAACTATGTTTCAAATCATTGAATTATTTCTATTGTGACTTCCCCCACATGAAATTTTCCTTTCCATCACTCTTGATCACTTGGTTGAAGGCCCATGCAATATGGGATAATCCCAACATGAACATGTGATAGAAGTTGGCAAGTACTAAGAAACTTCAAAGCTCAGTTAGTGTGGTCGAGGCTAGCTAGTCACGAATGACTTGGATCTTGGCTGGATCCACATGCACACAATGCTCATCAACAATGTAGCCTAGTTATTGGACCCTGTTCATGCCGAAGGAACATTTTTCCAAGTTAGCATATATCTTGTGTTGTCACAGAGTGTGAAGGACCTATTGAATATGTTGTAAGTGTTCTTCCCAATTCTTGTTGAAGATGAGGATGTCATCCAGATATACCACCACAAAGGAATTGGTGAAGGGATGCAATATATCATCCATCGATCTCATGAAAGTTGTTGGAGCATTTTTCAAACCAAAGGACATGAATAAATATTCGAAAAGATGTTCTCTGGACTTCAAAGCAATATTCCATACATCCGTTTGTTCTATTGGGACCTTGTGGTATCTAGACTTCAGGTCAAACTTGCTGAAAAACTTGCCCCCCTTGAGGTGGTAAAAAAGGTATTCAATTTGAGGAATTGGGTACTGGTTCCCGATTGTAATTTTGTTTAGGGCCCTATAATCAATGCAGATTCTCCAAGTCCCATCTTTCTTCTGTGAAAGTACAATTGGGCTCCCGCAAGGTGAGGAGCTGGGTAGGATGTGCCCCTTTTGAAGAAGCTCTTGGATCCATCGCTTAATTTCCTCATTTTCCATAAGAGAGTGGTGATATACTGGCCCATTGGGTAGAGGTTCACTGGGTGTTAGATCAATTTAATGCTTGACCTAACAGTGTCACGACACCCCGACGGGTGAGGACAAGATGTCTTTGTATTCTTCCACAATCTTGTCCACTTTCTTTTGCTGCACGTGGAGGCTATGGATGTGGTTGTGACCTTATGTTCACTTTGAGAGTGAATCATAAAGAATACAAATTTCTCGGTCTGGGAAATTCCCTTCTTGCATTGCTTAGCAGAGATAAAAGAAATAACAGTAGGTGGAGCTACCTCTGGTATCCTGTACAATTGTCTACCCAAACTAATAATAACACTACGAGGTGCAAACTAATTCACAAAATATCATTTCCATAAATATGGTTGGAATAAAATAACATCACAAAATTAAAGGGGGGAAAGATCACACAATATATCATATTTGAAGGGATTGATGTCGTAGGGAAGATGAAATTGTTGAATGACATGGAGGTATCTTCCTTGGTGGATCCACTTAATGGTGTAGGGATGCAAGTGTGGTGTCATCGGTAGGTTCAACCTCTTGATGACCTCTGTTGACATCAATTTCCTTTGACTTCGACTATTGACAATGAAATGCAGTGGAGTGGCCTTCACCCACATCTGCGAGTGAAAAAGGTCTTCACCTTCCTCTAGTTCCTCTGGTTCACTTGGATGGACCTTGGTGGTAGAAAAAGTGGCACTGGGTTTTGCATCAATGATATGATTCCCTTTGTCTGGATCTAATTCAGAGTCGAAACCTGCCTCTAAATTTGAGGCTTTCATCTCGACCACCGATGACTGCTTTGAGCGATATTCATTGGTGTTACGCTAGGGGAATTTATGGAATTCACATCAATTCCCAGTTTCTTTCTTTGTCTTCTCATTACCCTTCTTTGTTTGTGGCTTGGACTAGTCATCCCGAGGGGGTACATCCTTGCTTTGTCCTTTGTTCTGTGCATTGGGCTGCCTTTTCCATACTTCTAATGCACAAAATTTGTAGATCCAAACTCCTTCTTATTATATTTAAACTTTTGCTTGATTTTGACAACATATCGATATGCCATGCCCAGTGATGAGATGTACAGAAAATATATTTATGTTTGCATGTATCTATGCAAAAAAACATGGTACTTGAGCACTAGATGTCGTTCAAAGTTCTTGATACCTATCCTGGTGTGCAAGGTATGGAAGATATTTGTGAAATTTGGCACTTTATGGTCCCTTTCATTTCGTAGTGTGGTCCATCTCATATACTAGTCATCGTAGCTTCCAACAAGGTAGTATTTTTCCTTAATGACATTCCTGAAAGAATCCCAAGTGGGGGTGACCGCAAATATTGCATATTCCTCAGTGACCTTTGCTCATAGTAAGTTTCCCACTATTGATATCATTTCCTACTTTTGAAATTTCCCTCCCCCTTTCTATTTTCCCAAATTATTTTCTCCCTTTCTTTTCCCTCTTCTAGATTTACCCATTTTTTCCTTTCATTTTTTCCCTTCTACTTTCCCTTTCACGTTCTATACTTAGTTGTTTTTTCATAACGGTGGGTTCTCGAGTTGGAGGAATTATGGATCCTCATCTCCATCCATACCATCACATCATGAGTCCGACCGGCCGTCGTGCTATCCTATACTTAGCGGATTTTGCAATCGTGGGTTCCCGGGTTGGCGGGGTCAAACTCTCATACCCCATGTTCCGTGATATACATTTTGCATCCAAAATTTTTGTGATCTACATTTTGACCCCCAAACTCCCCGAAATTACAAGTCTCATTCTTCCTACGATGAATCCATTTGGTCATTGTAATATCCTATACTTAGTTGATTTTGAACCTTTTGCAGTCGCGAGTTCGTGGGTTCCCTGGTTCACAAAAGTCTCAAATCATATTTCGCTCTCTTCCATGCCCACCACCCTTGTGCTCTTCCCAATGTGCATTTGTTATGATTTGAATGCTAACAACTGATCATGCAGGTTCATAAAGATTGTTATTAATAAGCGAAGGGATTGAGGATATCTCCTATTAAAACACATTAAACCAATATTTACGGAGGATTATACTATCCCTCTCAAGCGTTCATTTTAAAAATTATCTGGAGGAAACGAACATTTTCTTCAACTTATGGAAGCAACTCGACAACAGTTCTGTGAAGATACATTAAAATTTTTTGGGCGTGAGGACCAGAGCTTTTAGTGGTTCAGAGCATATTCTTACTACTCATCCCCTTCTACCCAGAAGGAAGTAATATGGACGTTTGGAATTGGGTGCGCAGGTTGTGTTCCAGAAGTTTTTGACTGTGAGTTGGTCGCTTGGTGCACCGAGTGATATATTCCAAGTCAATAGATAATTCGATTGTGGGATCATTCCCCTATCTCTTTGTCGACTCAGGTATTTCGTAAGATATTGAGACTTCTTGAGCCAACACTTACCTTCAAGGGAGAATATTGTAGAGAATTCTTAAAGAAGCATGAAAATGGATTAGACCTCTTACTTAAGTTCCTGGAGAACCCAGCAACCGTCCCCGAGGACATCACGAGTTTGCAGGTTAGCTCATTCAAAAATCCTTTCCAGGAAATTGATTGGTTTCTCACAAGGATAACATGACAAGAAACTGTTGGACACACCTACCACACTTAGAGGGGGGGGGGTGAATGAGTGTGGGGCTCTTTTTCCCAAAACTTCCCTCTTGCACTAAAACTCATCAATTAGCATTCAACATTTATTCATTACCCATTGCTGTCATTTATAACCAGTTAGATGTGAGCACATATCAACAACATATATCAGCAATATATCATCAACAAGTCATCATCACAATGAACACAAAGAACACAAGATGTATGTACAATTTTCTTTTTATTACGGACTACAATCCTTGGGGTTTATCAACAACAACTGAATAGAGTACAACTCTACAAGAGCACCAGCTCTATATGAAAGACTCAACTTACATTATCAGCACCAACTGAGATGAGGCAATAATCCTCAACATATATCAATCTGTCAACAGGTACGCGACCTGTCAGTAGTACAGCTCGTGTGTGCACACGCCCTGGCTCACTACAGCCCACGTGTGAACGTGGCCAGTGTATAATGCAACAAGTGTATGCTTCTGAGCAACTAGGGTTTTTATTTTCTTCACATGCTCAGATCCTCTGCAACCTGCAATCACTTTCTCTTCTATCTTCCACTGTCCAAACTAACGCTCAACCAGTCACAACACATCCAAGATCTCCAATAGCTTGCTCATGCTCCTCAACAAATCAATATGAATGTTATCTCAATCATGTATAAACAACTAGTATACCATAGCAATCATGTCACTACTGAATCACAAGAGTGCTACTCACTCCATCAACCAAATCAACCAAACTCAACCACATCATAGAAGCCACACCAAGAATGCCCTAATCATTCACAACACATCAAACAATAGTATTCATCAAGACAATAATGTAACCATACCAGTGTCTCAGTGATAGATTTGAGGCCATAGAATGCAGATCTGGAACCTACCTCATCATCCAAGAGCTTGAGACCAACTCAAACACAAATCTCCATGATTTTATTCAGTCCACACTCCTTGTACACAGTCAGCCCACGTGTACACTCACCCTATACATAACTATCCCATGTGTACATGCACCCTATACACAGACAACTTGCGTGGGCATCATAAAATACGGTTTTCTATGAATCCGAGAATTTTGCCGTCAAGATCTTCGACATTGCCGAAACTTTGATGCGTCCATGAGATCCTCCTCTCGCTCTCTTCCTCAGAATATATCTTCAATCATGCTCAAGAGATCCACACCAATAGGATTCTCTCACAAGAATCTCTCCATCAATACTCCACAAGATATTCACAAGAAGCTCTCCATTGATCCACAAAAAGGATTCTTACATAATGTTCATTTTACAAGAGATCCTAGCTTCTTATTTATACTTTCATCTTCTAGGTCACTTAACCCATTTTTAGGTTACTTAACCCATTTCTAGGTCACTTAACCTATTTTCCTTATTTTAGGGTTAACCACTTTCCATGAATA
>ML795710.1:232679-268011 GCA_009831015.1 Picea engelmannii | reverse complement strand
GCTTCAAGCCTTCATATGGGGGTCCTCCAACTTCATAAGGCCATAACTCTCAAACCGTGAGGAGTTATGTGACATTCCACATACCACCGGAAATGACATGACAAGCACTATCCATCTAGGATAGTTTCACCAACAACTTCATTTATATTCATCTCATTATTCCACATACAAGCATGGGTCCTCTAACCGTTCTCCTAGGATAACTCAATCCATAAAGCGTCTTCCCATGAGGGCTTTCACCATAAGGGGACCACTTTGGAGTTCATCCATTTGTGCACCTTATCAACCATGATAAGATAATAATGATTTCTTCTTTGCATCAATTCACCTTTGCATCATATATATAAACTATGCATCATGTATCAATGAAAACTCATTGATCCATCTTCATCAATGCATCATATCAATGATCCATATTTATCAATTGGTTTCCACTTGGACATATATCATTCTCATCAAGAGAATCATATCAATGATCCATCTTTATCAATTGGTTTCCACTTGGACATATATCATTCTCATCAAGGCATATTCATTGTTCATCAATCATCGATCAATCAATTACTTGACATCAATTAATGACATCAATCAAACCAAACCATTTACATCAATGACATATGATCCAACAATCTCCCAAATAATCAAACCATTGGCATCAATGACAACATGATCCAACATAAACTACAACCAGCATTCCTCGCATGATTCTTTACATTTTATATTTTATGGTCAAGGAACATGCCATCTTCGATTGTGGAAATTTGATTTCCATTGAAATATCTTCCCAATTGTCACAATACAAGAAGGAGAAGAAATTATTCATGTCATCTTATTTGGTTTTCGCGATAGAAAATTGATGTCATTTTCTGATATTATCTATGTGTAAGAAGGTAAACATATGAATTCTACTCGGTAACCTTCTAGTATCAAACATTATGGAGGAACAAAACTTCCCAACATTTTAATGAATTTTTTAATGATTTTTTCTCAGTTCTTAAAGACTTGTTGTTTGGAAAGGACACTCCCCGGATGTCTGACCAGGTAAGTAAGTTATTGGATAGGAAGGGGACAATAGAACAAATGGATAATTACTATGTCATAAGGATTTTCTATACCAAGGAACATCCTTCCTTTCTTCCATGCCACATATCTAACAAAATGTTTTTTACTGAAATACCAAGGCAGTACAACTACTGATTGCATTATTTCCATGAAAAGAGAAAAAATAAATTCATACCTCTACCTTGGAAAGTTGGGGACTTCATATTCAAAAATATGAACAAGATTGATGAATTTTAAGGCCGTTTCCATGGCCTGAATCTAATATATGCTGAAAGGGTAAAAGGGTTCGACCCTAACGTAATTTTTGTAGAACATCTACTGGCAATTGGATTCAACAATTATTTTATTAATGCTATTTTGAATTAAGAAAGATATAATGACTCAAGCACTCCTGCTCGTGACACTAGCAACCTCAAAAAAATACTCATCATTAATGAGGCATACAAACATAAAGGAAAAGGTCTCAGTGAGAAGAGTGCCCAATCCCCAACTATCACTCCAAAGAGTACAACATCTCGGAGCGGTGCTCCAACAACCCACCAAATTAAGAAAGTGACCCACATTTCTTTAGGTGGAGGAGGAGATAAGAACCCTCCTTTGGGAAAAAATGAAAGCTCCCATAAGATTCCCTTGAGGAAGAAATAAAAACATTGTGCAAGAAGAGGAGGGACCTCGAGGCGAAAGAGACATCCATGACCTCTCCCTTGAGAATATGGAACTCGATATTGAAATCGCAAAGGTGTTCCCCAATGTTGATCAACCAGAGAACACGAATCACCAAAATCCTCTGATGAAAATAATTGAGAGTGAGACCTTTGATGAAGAAGATTATTTTGTATTCCAGAGAATTGTTTTTGACAACAAGTCCAAAAATTTAATTATTGAGAAAAGAGATGTAAAGACTAAAAATAGGAAATCTCATTCAGAGATTAACCTATGAAACATGTGGCCTTCCCAAATTTCCCAAATTCACTGAGCAACTGGAGATGCTCTAGATGATTCTATTGGATGCATTGAAGTAGATAATGCCAAGTTAAAGGAAATAATCAAATAATTCGAGTAAGATTTAATGCCTCTTCCAGTACTTTCTAGTGCTTTAGCAATTATCGGGCCTACCACACCTGCAACAAAATTGAAAGGATCTGCAAGCCTTCTCACATTAGCCAGGGGCTATGTGGAGAAGAACATTAAGAAAAGAATGGAATTAATTACAGAGGATTGGGAGATGTCAAAGAGCATGGTCTCTTTTGGAAAGAGGGCACATGCCTTCCATGAATATTTACAGGCAGATTTAAAAAATGAAGAAGGTTTTCACCTTGATGCAGTCGTACCCTTTGGTTTTAAAGTTACCAATATGACAGAGTTGAGAAGAATATAGGAGGATCTCCCTTCTCCGAACCGGATAAAACAACTAAATGCATGTTGGAAGGAACATGTTAAGAACTTGAATATTATTGTCCAAGAATGCAACCAAGCCATTAATATGAGAGAAGAATTATTCAAAAGGCTAACTGAGATGGACCTAGCGGGGAGAAACAATGAGGTCCAAGACTCCAAATTGATTCTCAACTCATTGTTCATAACCAAGCAATCCTTTGACGAACAAGTTGATATCTTTAAAGGGTTATCATTTGAAAAATTCTATGGCATTCTTGAGTATAATGAAGATGACGTAGATAATTGGCTAGTGGATTATTCAGTAAAAAATCAAGATATTGAAGAAGCTTTGCGTAATATTTCCATTGATCTAAGGAAATTGGAGGGAGAGATTTTTAGTATAAAAATATGGCATGAAATCAATGTAGCACCAATGAGAAGCTACATCAAGGAGTGGTTTAAAAAGGTTGTCGACGAACTCTATGATGAAGGGAAAAAGGCAATTGAGACGGTTCATGTAACCATCGATGAAAGCCATAAAAGGACATCAACGAGAAAGTAACAAAGAGGATATACCATCATAGTAAGTTCATACCGATCGCATCCTTCTATCTTTATCAAGTTCTTCATCCATTTACTCCACCTCTTTAAATAGAAAGGTTTAACTAAAGACTGCTAATTTCTTTTTTCTTCTTACCGGGTCTTATTGTCTTCCACCACCCACTTTATTCCTTCTTTGAAATTCATTCTTATATATTTTTTATTTATGGTCTATGGGAGCCCCAATCCTATTCATTATGAAAAATGCATTTAAATTTCACAGAATATGTAATGAACTATATATTTTTTAGAAATTCCAAGAGAGTTATTTTGGGAACAATCTCGACTGTACTTTGTAACCCAGTTTTATGAATATAAATTATTTGAGGTTGATCTATCATTATCTTTATTTGAGCTTCCCATGTATCCCTTTGTCAAAGTTCTCTTATGCATGCATATCATTTTCTTTTATTTTTTATGTGATCAGAAATCTTTATCCCTACTATGATGGATGTGAGGAAATTTTGTTCATTTTCTTTAAATGTGTGAATGTGTGTGGTTCCTAGTCCACTCTCATGAATTTTCTTGAAAATAAAATAAAACATTTTCCTTTTTTATATTTTTACTTTTTTTTTTACCATGGTAGACTTCTATAAAAGTCCCACATTCTGAAGATCTTGAGTCCCACAAAAATTATAACAAAGGAGTACCACCCCTATAAAAACACATGGGGATTTGTATCCTCGTGAGGTTTCCATTTCGGTCCTGACGGATTCAAGCGTAAAAATTTTTGGCGATCATACTAGGGACATGAACTGAAAATTCGAAACCTGGCCCAGATTTTGTGAAAGAATATATGAATTTTCCCCAGGGTAATCAGTCCCATTTAGAAATTGGATTGAATAATCAACGAAGCATTTTACACCAATTGTATAATCTGGTAATAATGACAACCCAGACTTGAGAGGAGTTAGAAAGGTCATGGAAGATATTAGTCCAAGAAGAAGAAAGATAAATCCTCTGAAGATGGAGGAGAGAAGAACGCCAAGATCGAAGAAATCAAATGCTAGCTAGAGTAGCACAAGAACAATGTCAAGATTGAAGTTGGACAAACACAAGGGACCCATTACCAGAATTAAAAGTAAGAAACTCTCTCTCTTTATAAGTGAAAAGTATATCCCTGAAGTCTCCCCAGACATGGCAACGAGAGACGAACAACCCCAATATGCACATCATGAGGAGAGACAAGGAGGTGGAAGAGATGTCGTAAGAAACCAAGGAATCCCATGGTTTGGAAATAGAAGGAGGTGAGAGATTCCCCTCTTAATATTATAGGTGAACAACATGAGATCCATGTTCTCCCCAAGGTAACCTTAAAGTAAGTTTATGGAGACAGAACAATCAATGCAAAGAGGCATATACACTTATTTCTTGACGTTTGTGACTTTCATCGAGTTGAAAATGATGATGTCATGGTGAGGTTGTTTCTACAAACCTTTTTAGGAAGAGCTTATGAATGGTATACAACGTTGGCCGATAGATCCATTCGCTCATTTAGTGACATCGATGCTATGTTCCTAACTATGTTTTCCCCTCCAATTTCCTACCATACCCTCCTCACAGACTTCACCCAGATTGGGTTGAGGAAGAATGAAAGGATACGAGATTTTAACCTCAGGTTCAATAAGACCTTGAGTAGAATTCTAGATGATAAAATACCAAATGACCCAGTCATTCTCAATTGTTATAAGAATGCAATGCACTTGAATGTAAAATATGCTATAAGAACATACCAAATGGATAATTTGGAGGAGGCAATGACTAAGGCCACTGATATGGAAGAAATTATGATTGAGATGGGTGTCGACCCCGACATTATACTGGGAAGAGTACAAATGAAGATGGGGGGATTAAATATTGGTAATCAAGGAGCTTCTAGATCAAGAAAGAATGAAGAATTCTATCCTCGAGTAGATCATAATCAAATGGAGGGAGGAGGATTTTTTAAAGGAACCATACCTGACGTAAAGGTTGATCCTATGGCGATGCAGGAAACAAAGAAAAGAATTTAAATTGAACAGATGAATAGAACCATCAAACAGATGTAGAACGAGATAACTAGACTGAGAAGGGGATACAATTACATGCCAAACCCAAGAATGTTGATTCCCGAGCAAAGGAGGAACCCTCCCCCTGAAAATAGAGTCAGGTTAGAGAATACTGATGACCCATAGAGACCAAGGGTTCCCAGACAGCCTACTCCGAATGCGGTTGTTCTGGATGATTCCTATGACAAGCAATTAATCGAGCAAGAAAATTATTACTTACCTGATGAAAGATATGAAACTATGTAGATGGATGGATGTGATATTCCCATGTATATATTTGGAGAGGGAGAAAATGATCCTAACTTGCAAGAAAACGTTGCCCAGAAAAGAGGGTTTGTAAATCGACCAAAGAATAAAGGCAACTCTGAAAAGGAAAAAAATAAATAAAAAACAAATGAAAAAGTGTCGAATGAGAAAGTGACGGATGGAAATGGGACCAAAAGAAAACACATGGTGTCAAGCTCCACTCAAATGACATATAATGTCGTAGAGGACCTAAGTAAATTGAGGATAACTCTGCCTTTTACAAAAGTGGTAAATATTCCTCAACAGAGACTAAACATCTTGAAGTTGTTGGATGATCCATAGAAAAGAACTAAAGTTGTCATTACGAGTCCAAAACAAAGCCAGAGCTCGTAAATTGCCAAGTAGAGAGGTAAAATTATGCCCTTCTACAATTCAATTGAAAATCATGATGTTGCGTTACATAATTGTTTAGTTGACATTGGTGCGACAAATAATATAATTTTGCTTGCGGTCATGGAGGAATTGGGCATGAGTTTCACTAAGTATTATGAAACTAGTGATAGCATATATGCAATCGATTCTAGAAAAGTTTCAGCGTACGGATAAATCAAGGATTTTTATGCTTGGATTACATCATCCCCCCATATCATTACAGTTTTCAATATTATTGTGGTAGACCTTCCTCCAAGATATGGGGTTGTGCTGGGAAGAGACTAGACATCCATGATCGGTGGATATATAATGAACGACAAAAGTTGTATGATGCTACCAAGAAAGGAGGGAGTGATGATTAAAGTACCCCGTGAACCCAAAAAACTCTTCTCCTTCAAGAAGAAGGATAACGAATTAATGGAAGATTATATAGATGCCAGGATTGGAAACTATGTTAACTTGGACATGGAGAATAAGGAAATACTAGAGCAAGTTCAAGGCTTGGGAGGAAAATAATGTGTGTTTGAAGGCTATTGGAGGACGTCATTCGATGGAGCCTATTCTAAATATGGGAACATAGTTGGAATTGTTCTTATAAGTCCAAATAAGATGATGCATCCCCATGTTGTAAGATTAGAGTTTCCATGCACAAATAACGAGTTAGAATATGAAGCTTTGATCCAAGGGATGATCCTCGCACAAGAAATGAAAATAGAACATCTCATTATGACTGGAGATTCAGAGTTGGTCATCAATCAGGTTACCCAAAGGTACAAAATCAAAAAGGAAAGACTTAAGCTATATTTCAAAAGAGTTAATGAACTGATGGAATATTTCAGCTCCTTCAACATTGCTTTCATTCCAAGGGACAAAATTCACAAGCCTGATTCACTATCCTTGGTGGCCTCATTATCAAAGATAGATGATGTACAAAGAAAAACATATTTCTAGGTAGAACAAGCTTTTCGACCATCCGTGCCTGATAATATTGAGTACTTACAAGTATTTGAGAACGATGAACAATTGGAATTTTTTTTGTTAAATGATGATGATGAGGAAGACGATAGCTCATCCATCATCCCAAAATACTATATAGAAGTTGAATATTTGTTTACAAAAGATGATCATGCCAAGAATATCCTTGAAGAAGTTTCAATTCGAAAGGTGCAATAAACAAGAAAATCCAATATTGGAATGGACGAGTCCCCAAAATATGTCAACTTGGGAGTTGATTTCACCACTGAAGAGGTTGATCAATATGTTTCCTTATTCAAACAATATATTGATGTGTTCTCTTGGCCTATGATTATTTGAAAGCCTACGATAAAAAAATATTCCAACATATCATTCCTTTGAGGGAAGAAGCGAAATTAGTGAAACAAAAAATAAGGATGATGAATCCCAAGATGAAACCTCTGGTAAAAATCGAATTGGAGAAGTTGAAGAAGGAAGGGATACTTTATCCCATCAGACATTCAACTAGCTTTCAAATCTAGTGATTGTAATGAAAAATACCAAGGAAATTCGGATGTGTGTTGACTTCAGAGATCTTAACAAAGCAAGCATAAAATATATTTTTCCTTTTCCTAAAATGGAGTTCCTTCTACTGAAAGTTACTGGATTGGACTACATGTCCATATTGGATGGTTTTTATGGATATAATCAGGTCTTGGTGGCCAAGGAAGATAGAGAAAATAAAACATTTATCACATCATGGGAGACATATGCATATGCTACAATGCCCTTCGGTTTGAAGAATGATGGAGCCAAATTCCAAAGGGCCATGGATAATGCATTCAATGGGTTGATAGGAAAGTTTATATCATACTATCAATATGACTTGACAATGCATTCAAACAAAATGGAGGATTATATCCATCATTTAAGAAAGGTTTTTGAAAGATGTAGATTATGCAACATTTCTCTGAATCCAAAGAAATTCTTGTTCGCTATGACTCAAGGCAAGTTGTTGGGCCATATTGTATGTAAGGAATGGATTTACATAGATCTGGAAATATTTAAAGAAATAAACGAGCTCAACCCCCTGAGATCCAAGAAGGGAGTCCAGTCATTTTTCAGGAAAATCAATTTTGTGCTAAGATTTGTTCTTGATCACGCAAGCAGCATAAAGCCGATCAATTTGTTATTGAAAAAGGAGCAGAGGTTCGAATGGACAACAAATACTCAAGAGGCATTCAACAATATCAAAGGATAAATCACCACTTCTCTTTTCCTCATTATTCTGGACTTTCAAAGAGATTTCATCATCTATTTATTTGATACAGAGACAATTGTTGTGTTCGTACTCACCCAAAAAAATAGCAAAGGAGAAGAACTCCCAATAAGTTTTATGAGAAAAACCCTACACAACTATGAGTTGAGGTATTCAAAACTCGAGAAGCAAACCTTGGCTCTTGTAAAAGTAGTAGAACACTTTTGAACGTATATATTAAACTCCTATGTTATATCTTATGTTCCCTCATCGCCAGTGAAGATGCTTCTAAATAAACAGTTGAGAGAAGGAAAATGGGCTAACTGGTTGGAAACAATTCAAGAATATGATATCGAGATTAAACCTTTAAAGGAAATCAAGGGACAAGGTTTATGAAATCTCATCGCGAATGGGGACTCGGTCGATGGGATGATTTCAATCTTAGTCAGAGAATGATTAGTTGATTTAGAATGGTACGGAGATATTGTATTCTACTTATGGTTTGGGAAATTTCCTATCACAATGAATCCCAAGGAACGAAGGACACTAAAGATGAAGGCAAACCGATACGTGTTGATTGCTGACATATTGTTCAAAAGAAATTTTGATGGTATACTGCTAAGATGCGTTGATGAAAATCAATCCCAAGAACTGATCAGAGAATTCCATGAGGGAATATGTTGTGGACACTTTATGTTGTGGACACTTTGCACGTACTGCAACCTCCCACAAAATAATCAAAGCAATATTTTACTGGCCATCAATCTTTAGAGATTTGTATGCCACAATAAGTAAATGTTTGTCATGTCAGTAGTTTTCAGGAAAAATGAAGAAAGCCACGATGCCTTTGCAGCCGATTGTGGTAGAAGAACCATTTTCCCAATGGGGACTTGATGTTGTTGGGTCGATTGATCCAAAATATAGCAAGGGGCATGTGTACATTCTGACAACTACTGATTATTTCATGAAATGGATAGAAGTGGTGGCGCTAAATAAGGATGGTGTTGAAGAACTAATTAAATTCCTCAAAGACAACATTTTATCAAGATTTGGTGTCCTTGATAAATTTATCATAGACAATGGTTCGATCTTCGACATGTCAAAGTTTACGGAGTTTTTCGGACAACATGGAATCATCATAGATCAATGATCAAATTATTACCCACAAGGTAATGACCTTTTTGAATCCACAAACAAAAAACTTGTGTAGATACTGAAGAAAGTCATTGATAGCAACCAGAGGAATTGGCATCTGAAGCTGTCGAAAGCATTATGGGCAAGTAGAACAGCCTCGATGGATAACACAGGGATTTATCTATATCTATTAGTTTATGGAAAAGAGGAGAAAATGCCAATTAGACTCGAGATCAATGCATTGATCTATGTGGTTAATACCAAGGATGCAAAATACATTTCACCCATCCAGAAGAGAATCAATCAGTTGCTGAAGTTGGAAGAGGAATGATTTGAAAATGTAAAAGCTTGAATATTTTTTAAAATTGCAAGTGAAAAGGTATGTTCTTAGTTAATAGGATCAAGTTAAAAACAAATAAAAATTAATGAATTTTTTACTTAATCATGAGCATCATAAACATTCATAAACAACCATCAAAATACACACATTAACACAGTAAAATGATAAAGGAGTTCACCCCTCTCTTGGGCTACATTTCCTGGTCTATATTCTAATGGATCTTTTTCATTAATGCTCAAAGTGTCAAAATCAGTTCTTTACAATGCTCAGAATGAGAAATGGATGGCTTCAATGGCTCCATAATGTCCAAAAACCCCTAGTTGGGCTCTTCCTGGACTTGGTTTGGACAAAAACTAAGTTGGAATCACTCCCTGTAAGTATCTCCCAATTCTTTGTTGTCTCTGCTCGCCAAAACACACCCAAATTGACTGAACCTGGCTCACGGGGATTTTTCGTGCCAAAAATCCAGCACACATGCCTTCCTGCAAAATCAAGCATTATGTCGCATCGTTAGCACAATTAGCGCCCCCAAGGACAAAAGGTGTTGGTCACATGGATTCTAGGTGTCCAAGTCCTAGGTGCTTAAGCCGAAACCCCATGGATAACCATTGCACACATCCCCATGCATGTGGTAATGAAATTTGGTTGGGGCATGTGTCAATTGATCGTTGGATCAGTTGTGTGTTAAATCCCACACACAATCTTGTGGTCAGGTCTTATGGTAGCGGGTAAGCCCAAGGGTTGGGGCTTAGCCCCGACCCTTTTGGCACCCATATTAAAACATGTGAAAAATCTAATAGATTGTTTAACCATAGTGGGTAAGAAACAATGCATGGGCAGGCTGGTAGTCTGTTCCCTCGCCAAGACATGCCACCTATCTCTGGAGGTCACGGGTTCGACCCCCGCGAACACAAAACCATCTTTTAATCTTTAAAGGGGGTACCATATGGAACCATTCTACTGGTCCACCACTCCTACCACGTTTCACCATCTGACAGGTTCTCTTTTGACAGCTCATCATATGACACGTGTCATGTACAGTGATGCCACGTCAACCTATGCCATGTCATCAACTGCCACATGTCAGTACAACCTCCTGCCACATGTCATTACGATCATTTGTCATGTCAGTGGTATGGCCATGCCACATCAGCTCCTCTACCTAATCAAAAGTCCATATCACCCTGCCACATGTCACTACGGACATGCCATGTCAACATTGTACAGACTATACAATCAACAAAAATTTTCATGTTTGTCAAAGTGGACAAAATGCGATATCTCACTCATACGACGTTTGTTTGAATCCATTCAAGTTGCATTGGAATCATGAGGACAAGGCCTACACACGTGTTTGTTTTGAAGCAATTTCAAGCACTTTGAGTTTTGAGCATATTTTGATCCCCTGGATCAAGAAATGAAGCAAAGCCTTGAATTGAACTTCTCAGAGGCAGCAGAGTGTCAAGAGATATTTTGATCAAAGCATAACTATGAATAAATTCTAGAAGGGAGAGTTGGTGCTACTTTGGAACAAGGCCAAGGAGAAGTCGTCCATGCATACAAAGTTTGAAGCACTCTGGATATGACCATATGTCATTGAGAAGATATTGGGCTTTAACTCCTATATGCTCCAAGACATGAAAGGAAAAAGGTTAATGTTTCCTATAAATGGGAAACATTTGAAAGGTTTCTTTTCCTAATAGTTTTTCACTCTCATTGTACATAATTTTTGTATATTCTTAATCTAACTCCATAGCCCAATGGGCGGAAGCACCTGGTCACGAGAGATGTTGGATTATTGGCAACCCACAGGGAGTTATCATCCCATAGTTGGAGCTTGTTGTTGAGATCTTTTCTTGCTTCTGAAATTTCCTTCCCCTTTTCTATTTTCCCAAATTCTTTTCTCCCTTTCTTTTCCCTCTTCTACACTTACCTATTTTTCCCTTTCATTTTTTCCCTTCTACTTTCCCTTTCTCGTTCGGTGGGTTCCTGGGTTGGAGGACTTAAGGGTCCTCATCTCCATCCATACCCTCACATAATGAGTTTGACCGACCACCATGCTATCCTGTGCTTAGATGATTTTGCAATTGTGGATTCTCGGGTTGGTGGGGTCAAACTCTCATACCCCATGTTCCGTGATATACATTTTTCATCCAAAAGGTCCACGATCTAAATTTTGATCCCCGGACTCTCCGAACTCCCCGAACTTCCAAGTCTCATTCTTTCTATGATGAATCCATCCAACCGTCATGTTTTCCTATACTTAGCCTATTTTGGACCTTCTGTAGTTGCGGGTTCGTTGGTTCTCAGGTTCGCGGGTTCACAAAACACTCAAATCCTATTTCTCTCACATTCATCCCCACCACCCTTTAACTCTTGCCAATGCACATTTAGTATTATTTGAACTCTAACAACTTATCATCCAGGTTCGTAAAGATTTTTATTAATAAGCGAAGGGCTTGAGGAAATATCCTATTAAAACGCATTAAACCAATATTTACAGAGGATTATATTATCCCTCTCAAGCATTCATTTTAAAAATTATCTAGAGCAAAGGAACACTTTTTTCAACTTATGGCAGCAACTCAACAACAATTTTTTGGAGATACATTGAACATTTTTAGGCGTGAGGACCAAATATTTCAATGGTCCAGAGCATATTCTTACTACTCATCCCCTTCTACCCAAAAGGAAGTAATTTGGACGTCTAGAATTGTGTGCACAGGTTGTGTCCAAGAAGTCTTTGACTATAAGGATTTGGCTAACTGGTGCGTCGAGATATATATTCCAAGCCAGTGGATCATTCAATTGTGGGATCATTCCTCTATCTCTTTGTCGCCTTGGGTATTTCGTAAGATGTGGAGACTTCCCGAGACAACGCTTACCTTCAAGAGAGAATATTATAGAGAATTCTTAAAGAAGCATGAAAATGGATTAGACCTCTTACCTGAGTTATTGGAGAACCCAGCTTCCGTCCCCAAGGACATCACGAGAATGAAGGTTAGCTCATTCAAAAATTATTTTCGAGAAATTGCTTGGCTTTTCTTGAGGACAATAGGACAAGAAACTACAACCAACATTTCCCACATGATTCTTTACATTTTATATTTTACGGTCAAGGAACAAGCCATCTTCAATTGGGGAGAGTTGATTTCCATTTAAATCTCTTCTCAATTCTCACAATACAATAAGGAGAAGAAATTATTCATGTCATCTTATTTGGTTTTCATGATAGCACATTGCTATCAGTTTCCGAGATTATCTGTGTGTAAGAAGGTAAACTGTGAATTCGACCCGGTTGTTAGAATATGAAATATGTGTGCTCGTTTTACCATTGACAATACCCTTGTCACCCAACCATAGACCGAAGCCACCCTTCGAGCACCTTAACCTTGAAAGAGAATCACTCCAGAAGAAAACCCTAGGCTAGATAGCCAAACAAAGGGTAGTGCACCTTTCCCCAAGGATAGCGCACCAACAAGAGCTGATCAGATTTTCCAAACCCTAGCCAAGAGATATTCCAAGAGAAACCTGATATGCTAGTTGCAGCAGCTGCAATGGAAACTCTCCTCAAACCTGCGCACAAGATTGGGCACTGCAATTCTGAGACTGCCTGCCAGAATGAGAACTGGCCTCCTGTATTTATACTAATTCTGGCTAACTGCCTGGGTCGACTTCTCATTCTGGGTATCTATCTATTTAATATATATTATTATTTCTGGCCAACTTCTTCTCTTGGAGGCTAATAACCTAATATAAATTATCTTCTTGAGCCGACAAGTCTTCTAGGGTTATTAGCCAACTCATTAGGGTTTCTTCTTGCTTCTCGGAGTATTCTATCCTTGTCAGGTTTACATGTGGAGGTAAATACCTCCCGCAACTACCATAATATCAACACTCCCTCTTATCTAGGGAGGTATTATAGGTAATGGTCTTGAGCACAAAACATACCATTCACCCAGTAGAATCAACATAGTTATATAGACTAGATCATGACTAGATCATGAGCACCATCATCATCATCAGTTGCATCATCTCTTGAAACCATACTCTATCTGAGTAATCAAACATGATGCTCACTCCATAGAGTGATACAAGAGCCATTCTTCTAATCTAGAAGAGTAAATGTTCTTAACCATTTTCTTTCTGGAAAATCTTTGTTCATCATTCATCTAGCCGATAATTATTTCCAATAAACTGCTAATAGTCTTCAAGGCAATTAGAACAAAATAGAACACAACTGTGTCTATCCATAGTAGTACATAACTACAATCCAATGGTACACTACCACACCAAGTAACACACAAGTACTTGATCAACAACGTATACATCCACCATAGTAGAATACATCTACTGTCATACAGTCTTCATAACAATCATCTGATACCAACCTGCACATAAACAATGTTATGATATAAACTGAATCATCTAGGCCAATCTTTCACTCACATCTATGAGATCTGAAAGAATATATTCCCTTAGAGTAGAACAATGAGATATATGGACTATTCTTCTCAAGCAAGGAAGAATAACTGTCCTGTCTTCTGAACCTGGACCATTCCCCACCCTGGGCCATTCTTCCTACACTAATCAAAGTGCACCCTGGAGAGAATGTATAAACCCTAAGGAATGCATGTCCTTGATTTGTTGAGCCTGGACCATTCCCCACCTTGGTCCATTCCTCCTACACTAATCAAAGTGCACCCTGGAGAGAATGTATAAACCATAAGGAATGATTGTCCAGACCATTTCCTCTGTTAACCACAAGAGGAAAATATTGTCCTATATCAACCTCCAAAATGAACCATTCCTCATGTTAACCACAATGAGAAATCGTTGTCCGACGAGGCGGGCCAGTCTTCTTGAGTAACCCTCAAGAAGAGAGACTTCCCTAGACCACTCCCCATGTTAACCACAATGGGAAGTCGATGTCTATGATACATCAACAATCTGGACCATTTCCCATGTTAACCACAATGGGAAATCGTTGTCCGTCAGAAATCTCAATCCACTTTCCGAACAGGAAAGCATCTATCCAAGATGGACTATTTTTCAATCTTGAAAATGAATGTCCTCAATAATATTTTCAGTGCTCCCTCCCAACCTGGGAGTCATCTCTTCCTTTTTCAATAAGGAAGTCGGCTTCACGAGCTCCAGCTTGAGTATGCAAACTCTTTCATCTTGGATAGAAGATTTACCAAAATGTTTGCTTATCTGCTCATCTGTGGAGATATGTATTGGAGAACCACTTTCTCCTTTTTGGACTTCATCACGGATAATGTAATTCTTGGTTTTAAATGTACTTTAGTCTGGAACACTGATTTTCTGTGAAGGCTTCATATAGCTCTGAACAATAGAGTATATCATTGTTGGAAAACTAGAACATATCCATGTGGCACTTCTTCTGTCATCATGAGATATGATCTACTGAGTAATCATCTTGATGTTATAGAAAATTGTCACCACGCTTTTGCTGTGCACTGGAGGTTCTCCACCAAGTTATCTTCTTCTATCTGCATACAAGGTTCTCTTTCTGGTATGCCTCAAAGTCTTGAGATTTCTCTTCATATGCTCTTTATTCAATTTCTCTGGAGAACATTCTTTGAATTCATCTAATGTAGAACTCCAACTCATGGATGTTGCGGATGATAAAATGACTCATGTAGTGATATGTCTGGTTTACTGGAAAAAATAATCAGCATAGTCTTCTCCCTCCATTTGGGAGAACCTCTAGTTCTAGATCTCGCAATGCTTTCATTCATAAGTCTTCCATACACTGCTCTTCATCACGACTTTCAGTTCCTCTGCTTGATTTCTTTTATTGAGTTTATATTAGGCTGACAATCTTGTGATTCTTGATACAATGACTGGTTGTTCTGGCTTCTCTTTTTTTCTTGGAATCTTTATGTTCTTCCTCGTGTTTAGCTCTTGGGTCCATGGAGTAGATTCCATTCCCTAAAGATTCCATTTATTTCTTTCATCGTAGGATCACGAATGTGGATGGACAACCAGGGATACTTAGAGGCTTTTCTTCGAACAAGTCTTGTTCTACGATTGAATTGAACACAAACTATCTTTCATGGATTCTATCATGGATATATACTTCATCATCTTCAATGGATAATAGGATGAGCTCCCTCCTAATCCTTGCTTCATGTATGAGTGCATATAATCGTCTCCCTCCGTCTGATAGAGTCCATGCTTCCGTCTGCATCCTTATTGTCTTCTGCAATATATAATTGGCTCTCTCTGTCTAACAGAGTCCACGCTTCTGTCTTGTTGTCTTCTACAAAACGTCATAAGTCCTTTTCCAATTTCCTCTCGATTGTTGACTTCTTTCTGTCTTTACTTGTTCTAAGTCTCTTCATGATTGATTTGGCTTATATTGCAATAGCTTCCCCATGATTTTCATTTCATCCTTTCATGTGTATTATCTAATGATATCCATTCTTATGTTATTGTTCTTCCATAGGTATAGTTCTTCTTGGAACACATTATCTTCCAAGAGATAGATATACAAGATATGTACAGAATGCAAACAAGATATGTACAAGAAATAAGAAGAGTTTTGTTACCTTTAGAAGAAGAAGTCTCTTCCATCCTGCTTAGTCTTCTTTGTAGGTTCCTTTTCTTTGGAAATTGATGCTTCGTGTTTCTCCTTCCTTTTATTTAGCTCGAGACAATGATTCTTGTAGTGACCATACTTTCGACATTTGAAGCATTGTATTTCTGAAATGTCTTTCTCTTGATTTGGCTTCCTCCTTGAACCAAACTTCCTTTTGTTCATGAAGTTCTTGAATCTTGCTGTGAAGGATTGATCATCGTACTTCTTTTGGGGTTTCTCTTTTGCACTGATCCTTGATTCTTCTTGAGCACAGCAAGTCTAAAGTTCTTCAAATGTCAGATACTCCTTTCTTGTGTTCATGCTTGCGGAAAATGCATCCCACATCTTGGGAAGACCATTGAGTACTATGTTTACCAACTCCTTCTCTAAGATGATCTCTTCAATAGCTTGTAGTTGATCTCTTAACTTGAGAAATTATCACAAAGTATGATGTTATGTTGTCATCATCATTCATCTTTATGTCACGGAGCTCATTCTTTAGACTCATTACTTGTCCAATGTTTCTGACTGAGAACAGTTTTGTTAGGGCATCGCACATCTTCTTCGATGAGTCAAGATGGGAGATGTAGGGTATCAAGTGGTATTTTATGGATTCCACTATGATACTCATAGAATTAATGTCATCGTCTTTGAACTTCTCCATAGCTGCAACATTATGTGGTTCCTTCTCTTTCCCTTCTTCAAACTCCGGTTTCATGATATCCAACACTTTATTCTTGGCAAGGATGAGGTCAATCCTTGTCTTCCATGCTCTAAATTTGGAGGCTCCATCTAACTTGTTCTCTGACATCATAGAATAGGTCATGGCTACTTTGACTTGGTCAAACCCTAGATTTGACCACAAACTCAAACTTCACGTCTTGGCTTGCTGAGAGTATCAGGAGATGCAATAGGCTAGAGCACACTGATCTATCCAGAGATTAGGTCAATCTAGTCACTTAAGGTGCCTCAACAATAGGATTAGGGTTTCTGCAAATTCTCCTGCTAGTAACCATAGCGGTAGTGTCTTGGAAGTTGCTTCTGCTAGTAACCCTAGCGACAGATCCATAGCGAGCTCAATATCCTAGTGGCTATGTTTCCTTCCAGCGTTTAGACTGAATGAAGGAGGTGTGGTCTGATAACCTGTTAGAATATCAAATACGTGTGCTGGTTTTACCATTGACAATACCCTTGCCAACCAACCATAGGCTGAAGCCACCCTCCGAGCACCTTAACCTTGACAGAGAATCACTCCAGAAGAAAAATATAGGCTAGATATCCAAACAAAGGGTAGCACACCTTTCCCCAAGGATAGCGCACCAACAAGAGCTAATCAGATGTTCCAAACCCTAGCCAAGACATAGTCCAAGCGAAACCTAATCTCCTAGTTGCAGCAGCTGCAATGGCAGCTCTCCTCAAACCTGCGCACAAGACTGGGCACTACAATTCTGAGACTGCCTACCAGAATGAGAACTGGCCTTCTGTATTTATACTAATTTTGGCTAACTGTCTAGGCCGACTTCTCATTCTGGGTATCTGTCTGTTCAGTATATACTATTATTTCTGGCCGACTTCTTCTCTTGGAGGCTAATAACCTAATATAAATTATCTTCTTGAGACAACAAGTCTTCTAGGGTTATTAGCCAACTCATTAGGGTTTCTTCTTGCTTCCCAGAGTATTCTGTCCTTGTCAGGTTTACACATGGAGGTAAATACCTCCCGCAACTACCATAATATCAACACCAGTAACCTTCTGGCATCAAACATTATGGAGGAACAAATCCTCCCAGCATTTTTATGAAGTTTTTAATAATTGTGTCTCAGTTTTTAAAGACCTATTGTTTGTTGACGATAAAAATCGCAACTAGGAATTTCGCCTGCAAAGTATTGCTAAAGCCTATTATTTAAACTATGCTAGTAAGATATAATACTAGTAGGTGGGATCCCCTTGTAGACTGGATGCTCGGAGATAGTCATATCACATTTTTCATGTTGTTGTTTCGATACTGCTTACCAGGTTTTATATGGTTGATGATGCAGTCTTGGTTTTGTTTTTGACATAATGGTAGGTGGATAATGCATTTTATGTTATCCCTTATTCTAAGCTCTAATTATATGTTATGAGTGGCATATACTACAATTATTACATTTGATTATATCATTGTGATTATTACCTGGCTACACCTGCACAAGACATATGTTAGTAACAACATAAAACAAAAGAAATGGAAAGAGACTTATAACAAAAAATTCCAAAATAAAGGGACTATACTATGTTATATTAAGAGGCTATGTGCAAATGAAATGAAAATAAGTTAGTATTAATCCTAACTAGCAATGGTTAGCAGCTATGCGAATTGAATTTGAGTTATATTGGGCGCATTTGATATATGGTATGGTATGGTTTTTGGCAATGGTTAATATGGATTTTGGGTGGCGAAATTGGAAAGCAATATGTCGCAAGTTTCAATGGATGGAATTAATGGCATGGTTAATGGTATGGTTTTTGGATGGCTGTCGTGAACTTCTAAAATGAATGTGGAGGAAGATGGAAGTGACGTGCAGTAAATGCATGTCACTCCATACATCTCCCATCAGGTAGTCACCCTACCAGGTTTATTGTTTGATTTGGTTTTGCTGGTGGTTAAGCTCCGAGATTCAAGCCTGGAAGGAACTGCTTGACCAACTCTCCCTTTTTAAAGCTATTGGTTACATGTATGGTTCTTTTTGCCCATCCATGAATTTTTCTCTGTGTATGAAACAAATGATGGCTCAATAATGTGTTGGTTTGTGTTTTCCTGAAATTAGCAAATGTGTAAACCCGTGGGTCTTTTCTCTGTAATGTGACTGTGTGGTTATTTGTTTTACAAATGGAATAAATTGGTTGGTTGAAGTTATGCATTCGTTGGTTGTTCTGTGTGGTGAAAATCGTGATGGCTCTCTGTTGTTTTAAGTAGTTATGGGTATTTTGTTGGAGATTTTCACTCTATTTAGCCTTCCTGGCCACTTCCTCACAATGATGGTAACCATGTCCAGTTGTATCCAAGTTGCTATAGGGTTGTTGTATGTGTTTTTGAACTACCTTTTGGTCACTGTGTATTTCTAGATCCATGGTCGTGGGTTATCCACCTGGTCATAGGCTTATTTTGTGGTATTGGCATCAATGTACCTCAGAAGTTGGTTATGGGATGGCCATTATGCCAAGATGTATGATTTATGGTTGTTGGTGGTACCTCAGGTCTACATTCACACTAGCATTGTTATAAATTGGTTCAGCTCTTGAGAAAGGCATGAGGGTTATGCATGTGTGTGTTATTTATAATTGTTACTATCCAATGGGAACTTGTTGCTCCTCTGCATTGTTTCCTACCCTACTCAGTGTTGAATTGTTACACTATTGTACAAACCAAGAGTTATAAAAAAATCTGTGGTCCCACCATGCTTGTTTCAAAGGGTCTTTGCCTATCGTTGATATGGTTGACCACCAGTCTCTCTATGCTTTGATGACCGAGCAAACTCTTGATTACTTCTTATGTTCATTGCTACAGAGCCCAATTTTGATAAAGCCAACTATTCGCACTCTTGTCAGGTATCTTGTTGACTGTCATAGATTGGTTGAGTGGTTATGAAAATTTCTTTCAATATTATCTCGTCTCTGTTTGATCGGGTTGTTGGAAAGTTGTAATTGGGGATGAGAATTGGTATACAGTCGAGGGGTTGCCTCCTTTTATTATGATAGTTGCGTCGAGAACCTAGCTCGCTTTTTCTTTTATTAAATTGGTTGATTGGGAGTAAATGGTAATGTACAGTCATAGGGTTTCCTCTTTTCGTTATGCATGTATCATTGAGTTCCTACAACTTGGTGTCAATTGCGAAATGGTGATTGATGTGTGTTTCACTAGTCTCGATCGGGATCATGGCAATTTCTGGAAATTGATGATTGTGATTTCAATGTTTACTGTGTATGGATTATAGAGGTATTGTACATGTTTGATTTAAATTACACCACCAGTCATGAAACTTGGGTTTTGTATTATGGTTTCATTGCAATGTTTTATTGGTTTATATAATGAAAAGGCATGAAATCAGGCAAGTTTTTTAAAAGTCTGTTCAATTTGGGAAACATACCTGTGTCTATGTTTGATTTGGGCAATTGTGAATCATGGGCAGTGGTTAATATTTTATAGAAATACATGTTGTATAGAGATGAAGCAACATGGTTGTGTTTTTCTTTTGATTTTGTTTTAAATAAAAAAGGAAAAGAAATGAAAGCAAACAAGTATTCTCTTAACAAGATTGTTGAAAGGCATAATGATTCTGAGTATGATTATAGACTATGTTAATTGAGAAATTTTGAAGAATTGAATGTGGGACAGTGAAAAGTTTTGACACATGGGAATTGTTAATTGGTATTGGTATCCTTGTATTGAATACACAGTTTTTTTAATGGATTACTTAATTAGTTTTATGAATAGTATTGTTTCTTTCCCCTACCATTCTTTCACTTTTTGCAAATTACAACTCCCCTCACCTTCCCATATTCAATACCCACTCCCTATTCTTAAAATTGAATTATAGTTAAGATAAATTTTGTATTATGACAATTAAAGGATCACACAGGGATGAATTACTACATTCTTTTGATTTACGATACAATTGATTGTTTGATAATTTGTTGAGCAGTAATCATGATCTATTCCCCCTAATTTTAACACTTTTTGCTAAATACAATCCCTCACATATCCCAGAACCCTTATTCACCCCCTTCTCATTGACAAATATTAAATGATTTGTATGGATTGGATTGCATGAGTATGATGTGTTGCTGAGCCAAACTTTGTTTCATATTTAAAAGAGATGTCATGTATGGTTGTTGAAGAAACTATTTTCTAATCTATAATGCATACAGGAATGAGATTTTTCAATGGAGTATCCATGGACGGGGTAACAGAGGAAGAGTAAATTGGAACAGGGGCCCTAGAAGGCCAAGGTTCTCTATACATTTTGATGCAGACTCACAAGAGTTGGGCCAGCTATTTCAAGTTGGATTTCTTACCTGGATTGGGAAAGGAGTGGTCCAACCTAGGTCAGAAAGGCCTCCCTTCCAAGCCCCACACGTCCCTAGTGTCCCAGTGCCCCCACATGTCTCACTACAACCTGAAGTCCCTGAAAACGACAAATGGAAATAGATTTTCCACCCAATAGTCTCCCAACATCGTGGATGACCTAACTTTTATCTACTTGCTCCTCCACCTGTTAATCAAATTGTCCAAGCTAACCCTATCCACTCACTAGTACAGTCTTCCTATGCAAGAAAAAGGTTAAAAACTGAGGCCCATCATGCTCTTGACAAAGGAAAATTCGTTGTTTCCCCCTCCTCACCCTCAAATGAATCTACCAAATCTGTGTCCTCTTGCATGCATTTGAGATATGATTTCTCTCATGTGATCAGTAAGATTAGGCCTAAAGGCTCCATGCATCCTAAGAAAAATTTAGAGAGATCAAAGGGTGACAGAAACAACAAGGGAAATACTGCCTCCCAAAGTGGTAAATATGGGTTATAAGTGTTTTTATTTATTGATTGTTGAGAACAGTTGACTTCTGAAATTTTGGACAACACACTATTTTTTTGGATATATGGATAATATATTTTTGGAAATAATTTCAATTATCATTGATATAAATTGTCAAAATATGAGAAGATTATGGAAGTCACAAGGAGGGATGTTTTGATTGATTAACTAGTTGTGTTATGTTTGTTAAAGAACTAAAGGGAGTCACAAGGGGTCCCACCTACTAGTTATTATTTATTTAAAACCCTTGTTATGATTTTATCACTTTTCTCCCTTAACTAAAAAGTTGGTTGAGTTTTAATTAACTTAACTAAAGAAGTGGTTCAACTACTTCAACCAATTCTAATTGCTTAAAGGAGAAAGGAAAAGGAGGAACACAAGGAGAATAGAAGGAGAAGCATACTAAGGTCTTCTCTTTGAGTTTTATTGAGATAGTTCAATTTTCATTCATTCTTTAATTCATTGAAAGCCTAATTCTCTTTTATGATAGCAAGGTCCTATTGTAGACAACAAGATTTAGGGATGAATTACATCATTCAGACACTTGTTTTCAGAGGTGTTGATCTATCTTTGATAGTGTATGTAGAATTGTCTGTTTGTGAATTAAATTTCATGACTGACAAAGGCTATTGTGCAGAGTCGAGTGGGAAGCAATTTGTGGCAAGCTGATCCATCTTTTAAAGTTCAGTTTTTTACTTTCTGTCAGAAGTTCTTTTGTATCATTTTCATCGGGGACATCTAAGTTTGACTTTGGTCCAAAACTTCCTCAGGGAATTTTGTAAAGAGAACAATTCTTTTGATAAATTGGATTGGGATAAACGATTTCTTTATGTCTCATCTATTTTGATTATTGACTTGGTTTTTTTACTTATGTCTCTATATTTATTTCATCATCTATTATATTCAGAAAATTACATAAATAATGAATTTTCCAACAAATTCTCATTTATAAAAGAGATCAGCCTAAGCACTTGTAATCAATACTTGTGAATTAGAAAACAAATTTTGATGGCTATAAACATAGGGTGATATTCCCATCTATCTTGCTTTATCCAAGTAAGATATGAAAATGCTTGAGTAAGATCATTTCATATCTTTTCCTCAACATTTATTTGGCGACCATACTGGGGAGATCATCAATATCTCTCTAGTTGATTTTTATCTTGATTATCATCGAATACATCTATTTTCTGATATTGATTCTTTGATTGTTTTATTTCTTAATGATTGTACTTGTTGCAAGGAAGCCCAATATTGAGCTCGGTCTTCAAGATCAGAACAACATTGATTTTAATTTGTTTAACACCATTTTAGACACTGCTAATACTCGGGCTGAGATTAATCATTCATGGGAAGCAATTGAATGAGACATTAGTGCCCAGAAATGTTGGGAAGCTAGACGTAGACAACCTAGAAATCAGAAATAACCTTCTTTTCCTTCATCTTTGACCTTCTTTTCATGTCCTTAAACCCTCGTGTTTCTAGGACAAGAAGAGGATTATCACCTGAAATTAATCCTATTGCTAAAATAGGAAGAAGGAACGTTTTGTTAGCAACCCAACAAAGTGCTCCAAGAAGAACCTTCTCTGATTCATCCAGTTCGCCTTTCTCTCCCTTACCTATTATCCACAAGATGGCATCTAGTGGTGGCTCTGGTGGCACTGGAATTGCTTCCTCCTCTCAGTCTTCAGATTCGTTAGTGATTGGTAGCTTATATAGCCATCATGTCCTTGTCCAATCTACCACAAACCCCACCAAAGTCATTAAAAAGTATGAGATTCTTCAATTTGAAGAAGACGCTACAACCACACTGTGGCATGTTTCCTCTCCTCTTAACCTAGAACCTGCTACTCGTCCACTTCCTAAATTCAAAGAGCATCTTCCTTGGTTTTAGGGGAATAACATTGTCACTACAAATAAACACCTGGTGGCATTTTCTAATCCCTGTCACAACATAGGAGCCAAATAAAACGATACTTGCATGCGCTTATTTGTCAATTCTTTGGAAGGAAAGGCTATGGTCATTTTCTTTGACCTTGATCCTAAGATTCTGTCTACTTGGGAGGAGTTAGTCTATTGGTTCAAATCCACCTATGGGAAATCTAAAATCCCAACTAAGCAGTTACGAGAATACAATAACATCGCCTATAAGGATGGTGAGACCATCATGTCCTTCAACTTGCATTTCATTAAGTTATACAATCAAATCCCTTAACTCATTCGACCTCAGAACCAAGCCGCTTTCATGCATTATTATAATGCATTACCTTCCCCCTACCATCATAGGCTTGAGGAAAAATCCATTAATAACCTCGGTTCTACTCTGTATACGTGTTTAGAGTATGAAGAACAACTCAAAGAATAGGTCTTCCCTAGGGAGAGTCAATTAAACAGATAGACATGTCTTCTCTCTTACAGCTTGTAAAAGACATGAATAATCATATGATAGTGGCAGAATGAAAGGGAAATGTCTCCCATCTCACCCCTGGAGCTTCATCCTCTTCTGCGCCCTCATTTAGAAATCCAAATGAAAATAATTTTCAGCCTAAAGCTATCATGCCTCGGAGTTGGTGTAAATTTTGTGAGGAACACCACGAGGAAACCACATGTGAGGTAAAGAAGAGTGCCAAAGATAAGATCTTTGGTAAAAAATTGGAAACTACCATCGTTGTCATAGATTTTGTAGAGCCAGAAGAGGTCATGATCATCAATACTAGGAACAAATCCTACAATCCCAAAGGCAAATATGATCCCACCCGCAGTTCTTCTAGCCCGAGCTTATCCTCACCAGCTGCTACTATTTAGGTTCCTAAGGTTCCTGAAAATCAAGGAACTACTTCCCCTCTCCCCTCTTCCAAACAAAATATCCTAAATTAGTTGGCCAACATAAAACCATATGCAACCCTTCTGGACATGGTTGTTGTCCCTGAACAATAGAGGCATCTAAAGAAATTCATGGAAGGAAAATATTTTGTTGTAGACAACCTCTGTGAAGAGGTAAATGAAGAGTATTTGTTTGTAAATGAAGTAGGTGTACATAACTTTAGATACCCTGTAAAAAATCCCCCCCTTTTTTTATTTATGTAAAATTTATGGATAAAATCACCCAATGTTGCCTCATTGACGATGGTTCGGGCCCAATTATAATGTTGAAGATTATTATGGAAGAGTAGTCTTATTTTGTACAAATGAAAATGCCAGAAGAATTCTCTCTTATAATAGTCTACAACAAATGACCATAGGTGAGATCAAATATGTGACCTTAGTTTTGTGCCCTAAGATAAGGACAACCCTTAGTATTCAAGTAATTGATATGCCATTAAGCAATTACTCAATCATCTTAGGAAGAGATTGAAAAGATTTGACGAGTGTATACCTCTCACTTAACGGGACACACTTATTCATTCCTCGAAATGGTAAAAACATCATAGTCCTTAGAGAGAGTGTCCCACAACCTAATGCGAACTATATCGAAGAGGACCTAGGGGTGTATTCCATCTTTTCCGAGGAGGATAACATTCCCTTGGAAAAAATTGATTTAGACGATGGTATGTGGCACATGAACTTTGATGGTTCATTCTCTAATGAAGGTAATGGAGCTGGAATTATTTTGTACTCTCCTGTAGGTAAAATTCATAACTTTTCTTATAGGTTGGAGTTTTCTTTCACAAACAATGTCACTGAATTCAAAGCTTTATTATTAGGCATTGAAAACGCCTAAAATATACATTGTGGTCATCTTACAGTTTTTGGAGATTCTGAGCTTGTTGTGAACCTTGTACGTAAGATATACTCTCCTAGAAAAAAGTTAATGAAACAATACACCCAAACTATTTTGGCACTTATCTTGAACCTATTATCTTTCAACATTACTCATATTAAGAGGGAATTGAACTCAATGACTGATTGGTTAGTTGTTTTTGCAGCCTCTCCTAATCGACAACTTCTGCCACATAGACCTGAATGTACTTTTCAATCCCTATATCGTCCACATATCCCTGAAAATATAGAATCATGGCAGGTCTTCCCTAGAAATGAGAGCATCTGTGCTTTCATTCAAAATGAACCTTATAAGCCCAAGGAAATTATACCCATAGAAGATAACAAGATTCCTAAGGGATTGACTCGTCTAGAGAGTTCATTTTCATTGAGTGATGTAGGAAATAAAGAGAAACATAAAGAAGAGGAATCGAAAAGGAAGGTGGGTGAAACCATATCCTTGAACATTGGGACACCCGAGTCTCCAAAGATTGTTAAAATAGGTGTCCAATTTTCTAATGAAGAAAATATGATGTTTTCCAAGATGCTTGGAGATTTTCAAGATGTTTTAGCTTGGTCTTATGAGGATCTTCGTGGTTTTGATCCTTCTTTTATACAACATGCCATTCCCATCAAGGGAGACATAAAACCAGTTAGGAAAAAAAAAAACCTATCAACCCTTCACTGGAAGCAACTATTCAAAAGGAATTGGAAAAATTCTTAAGGGATGGAATCATCTTTCCAGTCATGTATTATGAATGGGTTTCAAATTTGGTTCATTTTCAGGAAGCCACTAATCATATCATATTATGCATTGATTTTCACACATTAAATCGGGCTATTATAAAAGATCACTTTCATCTCCCTAATATGGAAATGATTTGCAGCAAGTCGCAGGGCCACAAATGATGTCCTTACTTGACAGTTTTTCCGATTACAATCAAATCAAGGTAAAAAGGGAAGATAAATATAAAACCACCTTTATTACTCATTTGGGCACCTTGACTTATGAACGTATGCCTTCTTGATTACCTAATGTGAGTGCCACTTTTAAAATACCTATGCAAGTAACTTTTGATGATTTGATCGGAAAGATTATTCATATCTATCTTGATGATATAATTATGTACGTTAAAGGGCTATCAATTGTCTCAAAGTTTCAAATAATTATGGTTGGGTTCTTTCAAGATCACTTTTTCTTGGGTACAAACTCCTACATTTTAAAGGATTTACAAGAGAAATTGTTTTCCTACAGCACTAACCGTTCTCACTTAAAACACTACGTGGAACCAACTTGAAAAGTTTTAACGATGTTTGGATTTTCTGTATATTAGTAGTTTAGTTATGTTTTCATTTTCACCACTTCTTTTCATTTCTTCTCTTACAATAGTTTAAATTATTCTTTCCTTTTAATAGTTTTCCTTCTTCTTTTGCAATCCTATCATTTTATTTATGTTGTTTTAAATTTTTGCAGTTCCATTTTTGTTATGAATTTTATTGCTTTTCACTTTTTAAGTTCAACTTTGGACAAGAATAAAGTGTTAGATCAGTTCTTCCATAGTGACACTCCTTCAAGGTATTATTATTCAATAACAATCAGGCTTACATAGTTGTTACGATGTTCCCCCTGAAAGCATAATTGAATTTGTTATCTTCCTTCACTTTTGTCTTATGAAGAAATTGGTTACTTCCCGCTTCTACTTTCCATTTCTTCATCCACGGAGAGTTAAAAGAGCAGGTCCATAATTTTTTTCTCCTTGGAGTCAAGAGAAAATTTTGGTTGAATGATTATGCATACAAGGATAACCCCCCTCATACTTAACATTTTCCATGAGTTATTCCCAAATTCCCATTCATTTTTCCATTAAATCCGCTCACTTCCCCTGTTACATAATCATTCTGGTTATATCTTCTTGGTCTACTATTCTTTTTGGTCTATGAAACCATATATTATGAGTTCTTAATCTGTTGGAAACATATTTCCATGTGGAGTCGCCAGTTTGTTGACAATAAAAAACGCAACTAGGAATTTCGCCTACAAAGTATTGCTAAACCCTATTATTTAAACTATGCTAATACGATATAATACTAGTAGGTGAGATCGCCTTGTAGACTGGAGGCTCGAAGATAGTGATCATATCACACTTTTCATGCTATTGTTTCGATACTTCTTACGAGGTTTTATATGGTTGATGATGCAGTCTTGGTTTTGTTTTTGACACAATGGCAGGTGGATAAAACATTTTATGTGATGTTCCCTTATTCTAAGCTCTAATTCTATGTTATGAGTGGCATATAATACAGTTGTTACATTTGATTATATCACCATGATTATTACCTGGCTACACCTGCACAAGACATATGTTAGTAACAACATAAAACGAAAGAAATGGAAAGATACTTATAACAAAAAATTCCAAAAGAAAGGGACTATACTATGCTATGTTAAGAGGTTATGTGAAAAATGAAATGAAAATAAGTTAGTATTAATCCTAACTAGCAATGGTTAGTGGCTATGGAATTGAATTTGAGTTATATTGGGCGCATTTGATATATGGTATGGTATGGTTTTTGGCAATGGTTAATATGGATTTTGGGTGGCGTAATTGGAAAGCAATATGTCGCAAGTTTCAATGGATGGAATTAATGGCATGGTTAATGGTATGGTTTTTGGTTCGCTGTCGTGTACTTTGAAATTGAATGTGGAGGAAGATAGAAGCGACGAGTAGTAAATGCACGTCACTCCATACTTCTCCCATCGGGCCGTCACCCTAGCAGGGTTATTTTTTCATTTGGTTTTGCTAGTGGTTAAGCTCTAAGATTCAAGCCTGGAAGGAACTGCTCGACCAACTCACCCTTTTTAAAGTTATTGGTTACATGTATGGTTCTTTTTTCCCATCCATGAATTTCTCTCTGTGTATGAAAGAAACAATGGCTCAGTAATGTGTTGGTTTGTGTTTTCCTGAGATTAGCAACTGTGTAAACGCATGGGTCTTCTCTCTGCAATGTGACTATGTGGTTATTCATTTTACAAATGGAATAAATTAGTTGGTTGAAGTTATGCATTCGTTGGTTGTTCTATGTGGTGAAAATCATGATCACTCTTTGTTGTTTTAAGTAGTTATGGGTATTTTGTTGGAGAGTTCTTCTCTATTTATCCTTGTTTGTTGCTTCCTCAAATTAACGGTAACCATGTCCGGTTGTATCCAAGTTGCTACGAGGTTGTTGTATGTGATATTGAACTACCTTTTAGTCACTGTGTATTTTCTAGAGCCATGGTCATGGGTTATCCACCTGGTTGTAGGCTTATTTTGTGGCATTGGAATCAATGTACCTCAGAAGTTGGTTATGGGATGGCCATTATGCCAAGATGTATGCTTTATGGTTGTTGGTCGTACCTTGGGTTAGCATTCCCACTGGCACTGTTATAAATTGGTTTGGCTCTTGAGAAAGGCGCAAGGTTTATGCCTCTGTGTGTTCTTTATAATTGTTGTTGTCCAGTGGGAAATTGTTGCTCCTCTGCATTGTTGCCTACCCTACTCGGTGTTGAACTGTTACACTATTATACAAATCAAGAGTTATAAAAAACCCTGTGGTCCCACCATGCTTGTTTCGAAGGGTCTCTTCCTATTTTTGATATGGTTGACCTCCAGTTTCTTTGTGCTTTGATGACCAAGCGAACTCTTGATTACTTCTTGTGTTCATTGTTACAGAGGCCGATTTTGATAACCCCAACTATTTTCACTCGTGTTGGGTATCTTGTTGACTGTCATGGATTGGTTGAGTGTTTATGATAGTTTCTTTGAGTATTGTCTCGTCTATGTTTGATCGGGTTGTTGGAAAGTTGTAATTAGGGATGAGAATTGGTATAGAGCCGAGGGGTTGCCTCCTTTTGTTATGACAGTTGCGTCGAGAACCTAGCTCTTTTTATTATTATTAAATTGGTTGATTGGGAGTAAATGGTAATGTACAATCAGAGGGTTTCCTATTTTCGTTATGCATTGGATCGTTGTGTTCCTACAGCTTGGTGTCAATTGTGAAATTGTGATTGTTGTGTGTTTCACTAGTCTCGATCGGGATCATGGCAATTTCTGTAAATTGATGAGTGTGATTTCATTGTTTGCTGTGTATGGATTATAGAGGTATCATACATCTTTGATTTAAATTACACCACCAATGATGAAACTTGGGTTTCATATTAAGGTTTCATTGCAACGTTTTATTGGTTGATATAATGAAAAGTCATGAAATCGGGCAAGTTGTTTAAAAGTCTGTTCAATTTGGAAAAATGACCTATGTCTATGTTTGATTTGGGAAATTGTGAAGTATGGGCAGTGGTTAACATTTTATAGAAATATATGTTGGATAGAGATGAAGCAACACGGTTGTGTGTTTCTTTTGATTTTGTTTTAAATAAAAAAGGAAAAGAAATGAAAGGAAACAAGTATTCTTTTAACAACACTGTTGAAAAGCATAATGATTCTGAGTATGATTATAGACTGTGTAAATTGAGAAAGTTTGAAGAATTGAATGTGGGACAGTGAACAGTTTTGACACACATGAATTGTTAATTGGTATTGGTATCATTGTATTGAATACAAAGTTGCTTTTATGGATTACTTAATTAGTTTTATGAACAATATTTGTTCTTTCCCCTACCATTCTTTCACTTTTCACACATTACAACTCCCCTCACCTTCCCATATTCACTACCCACTCCTTGTTATTAAAATTTAATTATAGTTAAGATAAATTATGTATTATGACAATTAAACGATCGCACAGGGATGAATTACAATGATACATTCTTTTGATTTATGATATAGTTGATTGTTTGATCATTTGTTGAGTGGTAATCATGATCTATTCCCCCTCATTTTAACACTTTTCGCTAAATATAATCCCTCACATATCCCAGAACCCTTATTCGCCCCATGTTCATTGACAAGTATTAAACAATTTGTATGGATTGGATTGCATGAGTATGATGTGTTGTTGAGCCAAACTTTGTTTCATATTTAAAAGAGATGTCATGTATGGTTGTTGAAGAAACTATTTGCTAATCAATAATGCATATAGGAATGAGATTTTTTAGCAGAGGTAGCCATGGTCGGGGTAACAGAGGAAGAGGAAATTGGAACAGGGGCCCTAGAAGGCCAAGGTTCTCTATACATTTTGATGCAGACTCGCAAGAGTTGGGCCAACTATTTCAAGATGGATTTTTTAACTAGATTGGGAAAGGAGTGGTCCAACCTAGGCCAGAAAGGCCTCCCTTCCAAGCCCCACATGTCCTTGGTCTCCCAGTGCCCCCACATTTCTCACTACAATATGAAGTCCTGAAAATGACGAATGGCAAGAGATTGTCCACCTGATAGTCTCTCAACATTGTGGCTGGCCTAACTTGTCTCTACCTATTCCTCCACCTGTTAATCAAATTGTCCAAGCTACCTCTGTCCACTCACCAATACAGTCTTCCCATGCAAGAAAAAGGTTAAAAACCAAGGCCCACCATGCTCCTAACAAAGGAAAATTCGTTTCTTCCCCCTCCTCACCCTCAAATGAATCTGCCAAGTATGTGTCCTCTCGCATGCATTTGAGAGATGATTTCTCTCATGTGATTAGTGAGATTAGGCCTAAAGGATCCACACAGCCTAAGTAAAATTCAGAGAGATCAAAGGGTGACATCCACAATAAGGGAAAGATTGCCTCCCAAAGTGGAAAATATGAGCTCTAAGTGTTTTTATTTATTGATTGTTGAGAACAGTTGACTTCTGAAATTTTGGACAACAAACTATTTTTTGGATTGTCACATACCCACTACCTCAATCAAATTTTTCATTGATTTCTGCTAAATCAGAGCCTCTGAATTACCTACGGAGGCCTAGCACAAGCTAGCTCTTTCTCTCTCTCCATTCCCATGTGATCGCGGGTCATGGTCATAGTTAAAATAATCACGGTGCCTCTTTGTATTTCTCACCTTGGCGCTACAGGGGTGTCGAATCGTTCGACTCTGCAACCGTCGAACCCTGACAGGGCTAGCGACTGGCCAATAGGGACAAATCCCAACAGGGCTAGAGAACAAACAACGAGAATAGGCCCCATCACACGGTTAAGTGGAGTACAGGTGGCAGAGGGGGAAATGCGACACGGTAGTCGACAGGACAGGAGGGAGCCCCACCTCACACGCCACACTATTCCGGATCCCCCCCCCCCCATTAAAGGAAGAATGGCAAGGGGCGTCCAAAATTCACCTGAGCATCGTTGATCAAGGTGAAGTAATCTCAACCGTTCGAGAGTTGCACGTCCGATTCTGGACCCCCCCCCACCGCTAAAGGCAGAAAAACAAGGGGGCTCCGGAATGCAACCTCAGCCGTAGATCTGGGCGAGTGGACTCTGGCCATCCAGATCTTCTCGCCGCTTACCCTAAGGCGTATTCACGCCCCGGATTAAAGTTGACATCTCTTCTCCACATATGACGGTCATCCCAGACCCTGGATCCTCTGAAAGGATCCTGTTCGTTCATCGCTTGTAAAGGTTGAGAGGGGTCGAGGGACTATCCTTTGCATCCCTTTTCCCCCCCCACATCTACAGGTGTCACAGACTCCGGATCCCCTGAAAGGATCTCATCCGTTGATCAATACTTAACCTTCATACTAACAGGTGGGGGTTTGCAAGTCTTAATTTCGAGATTTTTTGGCACAGGGAAGCATGCCCCTCAGTGTCCCGAGTATCAAAATATCGAAGTGTCGAATATGCCTTGTTTGGCAATTATCCCCCCTGGGCTATGCCTTGGTCGATATGACCTCTTCTCATATGACCATAGTTTTATTTCCATCGAGATTTATCAAGGTGAGAGCCTGACTTCTTGTCAATGGGACTCCTGAATCCCCGATCCCCGATTTCTCGAAATGAGTAATCTAATGACACATGGCCTCCCGAGATCAGGTGGTTCAGATCTATCCCAAGGTTTTCACCATGGAAAATCTTGAACTCTAGTCACAAGGACTTCCGAGTTTGCGATTCCTGATTTCCCGAAATGGGATATCTCATGACACGTGGCCTCCGTCAATTGGATGGTTCAGATCTATCCTGGGGTTTTCACCATGGAAAATCCTGAACTCTCGTCACCAGGATTCCCGAATTCGTGATTCCCAATTTCTCGAAATGGGAGATCTCATGACACGTATTCTCCCGAGATCGGACGGTCTAGATCTATTTCGGGGTTTTCACCCCTGTTCACTGGGGATTTAACCCACGGGTAACTCCTGACAGATCCAACGGTTGTCAGGTTTTCCAGCCCAGATATGACAGCTCAGATTGGTTCCTACCTGTGTGGTCTTCCACGACTCCCTGGACATAGAAAATCGACGGTCCAGATACTCCCATGGACCTTGGGGATCTACGGTCCCGATTTCTTCGCTGCCCACGAAGACATAGAGAAACCAAGTGGTAAGGCATTTAACACCCTACTTTATGCTACCAATCTAACGGTCGTGTGTGACCGCAGATTTCCCGACGGAATCTCATCCGTCGATGAACACCTATTTATGGTTAAGGTACTTAACCTTCCAGCTTCTTCTTCCAATCTAACGGTCACGAGTGACCACAGATCTCCCGACGGGATCTCGTCCGTCGATTCGATACTTCATCCTTATGCTGCCATCTTGGGTTTTCAAGAGGATTGTTCCTCCTCGTGTGGGGTTACTAAGGCCTTACGCCTTCACATTCTCTTTCCCGGTTCTTGATGGGATTTTCAAGGAGGGTATCTCTACGGGGAGGTTTTTACCCAGGGTACTATCTGAGGCATATAAGGGTACCTTTCTCCCATAAATCAGACATGTAGTCTGAATTAGGTCGGCAAGCATATAAATGGAAATTCATGAGGACATAAGCCATACGTAGTCTTTCCATACAAATATACAACTACTAGTATTGAACAAAACACCATACAGGCATTATTATAATGAAATCATTCACAGTTTCACAACTTATAAGCATAATTATCAGAATACATATATTTCAAGATGCCAAAGGCAAAACACTTATCATAAAGTAACACCAGAGGTTATGCAACTACTGAGAGGGGTGCTCGTTTCCACCCAACCATAGGCTCAGGGACTCCCAGCGGATTTACCACTAGCCACCCCTGAGCTGAGACCACGATGCTATGAGACCGTGTCTCTATTTACCAGTGACCAGGAGCGAAGGTTACTCTCCTTCCTCTCTGCTATCAATCACTCTGCATATCGCTAGAGTTCTCTTCTTCCCCTCGCGTCTGCCCCAATCGCTTCTTCCCCACACCTTATCCTCTTGTGAGGTTGTGTGTGGCGCAATTTCCCTCGCGTTGGTCAGGCCTGAAAGCTCTACGGATGGGCAGTTCACCTCCCCATCCCTCATTAATTCCTGAGGAGCCATCTTCCTGCCAGCTTGCAAGACATTTAATTCGGGGCCAGCGAGCCACTTTTGGTTCTCCGGGCCAGTGGAGTCCAAATACGGTATTAATTATCGGTGGAAGTTAACGCCACCTTTCCAGGTGCCTTCCACCACCATCATGGTCTCTTTTTCTACACATCCCCTCTCAGCAGTCCTGCAATATAAATTCATAATGTTATTCACATTCATTGACCTTTTCCATAAGGTCCATTCACATCACATATTCACATTCATGAGTTTTCCACAGTTCTGGCCAGTCCAGTTATTTTTACAAACTGGGGGAAACAGGGTGTTACAATTACCTCCCCCTTAAAGGAACATCTTCCTCGATGTTCTTATATTTTAACATGAATTGCATGTACAGAAGTAAACAAAATCGGATATGTCTGTCTCATGGCATCCTCCATTTCCCATGTAGCCTCATCTGGGCCAAAATGTCTCCACTGCACTTTTACCTGTGCAATGGTTCGGTTCCAGAGCGGGGTTTCCTTTCTGTCCAATATGAATTGGGGTTCTGGTAGAAATTCTCCCTCCGGTTCCACCTGGATCACAAACCAATCAATTATATGATTAGCATCATGTACATATTTCTTCAATAATGAAACGTGGAAAACATTATGTGCTTTTACTGTGGGAAGAAGTGCTAGCCGATAGGCTACAGGTCCCACTCTATCTAGAACCTCAAAGGGTCCACAATATCGGGGTGCCAACTTGGCACAAGATCCCATTTTCAGGGAACTCCTTCTGGGCTTGATCCTGAGATATACATGGTCTCCCATTTTGAACTCTCTTGGAGTTCTCTTTTGATCAGCATCACTTTTCTGTCGGTTTTGAGCGACCTTCAGATTTTGTTTTATCTGAGTCACTTGCTGTTCCATTTATTTCAACATGTCGGGTCCAAAAGAAATCCTATTTACAGGATTACTCCAGTTGACTGGAGTATTACACGGCCTACCATAGAGGACCTCGAAGGGACTCATCTTTAAGGATGCTTTGTAGCTGTTGTTGTAGGCGAATTCTACCAATGGCAGGTAGTCTTCCCATTTCCTAGGTTGATGCATTACATGCATTCTTAACATATCCTCTAATATCTGATTCACTCTTTTTGTCTGTCCATCGGTTTGAGGGTGATAGGCAGTGCTAAACAACAATTTGGTCTCTAAACCAGCCATCAGTGATTTCCAAAAATTGGAAGTAAATTTTGTGTCTCTGTCAGACACTATCTCTTTCGGCATACCGTGCAGTCTGAATACCTCTTTCATGAATATCTGGGCGATATCTATTGTCTTCCAGGTTGATTTGATGGGGATGAAATCAACAAACTTGCTCAATTTATCCACCACTACCATAATGGCGTCATTCTGTTTGATTGAAGTTGGAAATCCAGTGATAAAATCCATGGAGATGGTTTCCCATTTCCATTCTGGGATGGGTAAAGGGTGTAATAGTCTTGCTGGGTGTCGATGTTCTACTTTAACCTATTGGCACTCTATGCATTGGGCCAAATATTTG
>ML795710.1:161618-189270 GCA_009831015.1 Picea engelmannii | reverse complement strand
TCTTTAGTTATCTTAATGAATAAGTTGGTTCAACTACTTCAACCAATCCTAATTTGTTAAAAGTAGAAGTAAGGGGAGGAACAAGAGGAGGATAGAAGCACAAAGCATGCTAAGGTTTTCTCTTTGAGTTGATGTTGAGATAGTTCAGTTTCCATTCATTCATATATTCATCATAGCTTAATTCTCTTTTGTGATAGCTGGGTCTTATTGTAGACAACAATATTCAAGGCTGAATCAAATCATTCAGACACTTGTTCTTTAGAGGTGTTGATCTATCTTTGATAGTCTATGTAGACTTGTCTGTTTGTGAATTAATTTTCATGACTGATAAAGGCTATTGTGCAGAGTCGAGTGGGAAGCAATCTATGGCAAGCCGATCCAGCTTTTAGAGTTCATTTTTGGCTTTCTGTCAGAGGTCCTTTTGTATGTTCCATCGGGGATTTCTAAGTTTGACTTTGGTCCAAGATTTATGTGTGAAGTTTTGTAAAGACAATGACTCTTTGGTGAATTAGAATGAAATAAAGGATTTATTTATGTCTCATATATCTTGAGTATCATCTTGGTGTCTTTACTTCTGTTCTTACATTTATTTCAGCAACTGATATGTTAAGAAAATTACACAAAAAGAGCATTTCCAACAAGCTTTTTGTTGATAAAAGACTAGCCTAAGCACTTGTAATTAATACTTGTGAGTTAGGATATATATATATATTGTTGGCTATAAACATAGGGTGATATTCCCATCTACTTTACTTTAGCCAAGTAAATTTTGAAAATGCTTGAGTAAGATCAATTCATATACTTTCCTCAACACAAGGCAATACAACTACTGGTTGCATTTTTTCCATGAAAAGAGAAAAATCAATTCATACCACTTCCTTGGAAATTTGGGGACTTCATATTCATAAATATGAACAATATTGATGAATTTGTAGGCCATTTCCATAGCATGAATCTAAGATATGTTGAAAGGGTAAAAGGGTTCGACCCTAGCTGATCTAAAAAGATCTTTTACATGACTATGGTTGAGTTATTATGCATGTGTTCATTAACCAATTAAGGAAGCTTACAGAAAGAGGAAGAAGAAATGAGAAGTTATCGCAGCCACATAAACATGTATAGAACTAAAATGAAGCAATAAACAATAGAAAACCATAACACCAATGTGATAACAGAGTTCGACAATCTAGCCTACATCTCCAAGACTTTGTCTCAATGGGTGAGGCTTTCTTATTTATGTTCAAATATCAATAAGTACATCACAATAGTGCCAAAAGGATACAAGGCTGATCTGGTCTTGTTCTCTCAGATATCTAGAACCCAACAAAATAAATGACACTCAAATTGGATGACCATAGCTCCCAGAAATGGCCCGCAAAGGTGTGCTCCTCAAAAGCTTCCCTACATAAAAATGGCTTTGGCTTGGCTTTCCTTCAGCGTAACTCTGCTCTTAATATCCTACCATGGCCTCAAGAAGTCCTAGTTTATATATATCTTAAGTTGGTTATCATCTCCCAACTTCCTCCTAAGATATGGCCTCAAAAAGGGCCCAATATCCCCCCAAAAAGGGAAAATATCTCGAATTACAAGCATAAAATCCAATAAAATCCACTATTCCATAGTTGGAAAACCCACTTTTGTTTAAATCTAGGGCTTATCCCCTTTCCCTAGGTGCTCCCCCCCTTAAAATGGCCACATGGCACATAAAGTGGCCAAGCGCCAGCCCAAAGGGTTGCGCGCTAGCACGTAGCCCAAAATCACTGGTCACATTGGCGCATTTCATGTAATCTTTGTCTAAATGGATCGGGCTCTAAACTTCCACGCCGTCCATTTACATCTAGGTCATATGGATACCCCATAGGCTCGGGGCTAGCCCCCATCTATAGTCTGCTTTCCATGGGAACGACCCGCCTGTGACTATATTGTGTGGTCTTATGGGTGTAAGTAGATGTGTCGGGGGCTGGGGCTAAGCCCCAACCCTTCCTCTGCATCGGTACTACACACAATCAAACTTGAATATGATATGTGCGCCAACATTTACCAAGGTACACTGTATGTGGGTTGGTACCCGACCTTCCCCAAGGCGTTTACCCATAATATAGGTCATGAGTTCAAAACTTGGGGAGACCACAACAATTTTTGCATATAAAAAACAAGCCAATCCATGGGTGCCACGTGGAAACCCATGTCTGGGCCACGTAGCACCCCTTTATTCACTGATTTATGATCCCACAGGTCAGTCATGGACTATCACATGTGTCTGCACGTCAACCCGCCACCTGTCTGTCCTATCAGCATTGTACCCTGCCACGTGTTACCATATGATAGGGCCACATGGCACCTCCATGAGTGTGCCACATGTCACCCTTCCAGTGGTGACATGTATCACATCCTAGTAGGTCCACATCAGTTGTACATAATTTTCTATCTGTGTTCCCATGTTAGTTGTACGGTCGTACGACTTGTACAATCAGCTGCCACGTGTCACTGTACAGACTATACATTAAACATTTTTTTGCCTTTTTGGCAAAACGAATAGAACATGATATCAGGAGCATATGACGTCTGTTTGAGCTGGTTCAAGTTGCGTTGGGTTCATATTGATGAGGCCTATGCACACATCTGTTTTGAAGTCATTTTGGCACCATCTGTGGGAAACAAACCCCATCTCTCATCTACTGGCAAAGTAAGTTGTAAAACAGAACACAACAAGTGGGTAATGTATTTCCATCATGGAAAAGTTTCATTTCTGCACTTAGGAAGCAATTCTATCCTTTGGGTTATAAAGAAAAAACATTAATTGAATGGAAATCTTTAAAACTAAGAAAAGGACAAATTGTGCAAGAATACATTGATTGCTTTCATAAAATGGCTTTGATGTTAGATATCCCTTTACATACGCATGAAACCCTTATGAAGTATATAGGAGGTTTACCTGCACACATCTGAAATATTGTATTCATGTTTGGACTAACTAACCTTGATGAGGTTTTTGTTCAAGCGACATATATTGAAGCAGGGAATGTAAATGTGTTGAACCTGCATAGAATAGATCTAGCTAGAAAATACTACACACATTTGCAGAGACAAATTGAGAAAGAAGAAGCAAGACATAAATAATGGAAGAATTCTCATTAACCGTATTTCACACTCAAAGAGCGAATAATTTACAATATATATAGGATAAATGAGTAACTAGTGAGCCATAGTGGTGGTCTAGATTGATCTGGACACACACCAACAGTTACAAGACTAAACTGCCACCTAGTCTAGTCTCTCAGGCAGTTACGGGAGTGAACTTCCACCTAGCTGGGTTAACTAGTTAACTAGTCTTTAGTTAACTGATTGAACAAACAATGTTCAGTTGGTGATGATCCCAATGTTGCATGGTGGAAAAACCAATGCAACATCTAAACTCAACTCAACTAGTCAAACTGAAGTGTCAACTGAAAGAGAATATTCTCCAGGTGGAATATTCTCCCCTATAATATAGGAGACTGGATAATGACTAATTATGACTAATAAACAAGTAATAACCTTGTTGTTCCTGAGTTTATGTTTTAAGGCTATAAAACATACTGTCAAGGCATCCGTATTCCCAAACCAATATTTCTTTTATTTTCTTTTATTTTGTCTTGCAACTGGATTATTGTTTGATCCTTTTGTTCAAGCATAGTTGTTAAATTTCCCACAGAATACATATTAGTTTATGCTATAGCACCCATTGTTCCTGCTAATTCTGTAGCGAACTCCCCATCCTTGAGTTTCTTTCCATCTATGATAACTCTATGTATTTTAATCGTTCCTTCTCCTCTTGGATGAATTTCCTGTTTCAAGACTGCTCTTCACTTTTTGCTGAAAAAATAATCCGATGAGGGGATTTAATCTCTTGAAATTGGCTCTAGATCACTGACATATAGGAATCCTTCATGGGGGGTTCTGAAAGTGGACTGTAATGGAGTTAAAGAGGTGATAGGACTACCAAGTTCTTTTGAAGTTGTTCCTCCTATCTTTTCTGGAACGTTCTTCATGATTTATGGCATTGTTTCTGGTTCTTTTCCCTTATCCATTCCCAATTCTTTTGTTTGAGAACCCTCTTAATCTTGAGAAGGTATATCAGTATTCTTCAATGTACCTTTGTCGTTTACTTTACCCTGAGTATTAGTTTCAAAACCTGGAGGGGATTCTTCTTGTTCTGGCAATGAGGTCGAAATTTCACCCTGTAAAATCTTAGGCAGGCAGCTTCGCCTATGGCTTTGAAAAGATGCAAACCCAGCCTGTGAGTCAGATGTCAAGGCCTGGACTCTATTCAGCACTTCTTCATAAGACCTAACATCTTTGAAAATGTCATCATAAACAGATACTTCATGTTCATATGCTTTTAAATTACAATGTATGTAATGCCTACTTATTATTTGGTAGGGGTCATGTTTTATGTGCTCAATGTTTACTAACTTTACTTCTTCCAATGACTCATCCTCTACCTTAGAATGGCCTAAATTTGATAAATTAAATTTCCCGACATGAACAGGAAAAGATGGCCATGCTTTTTTCTGAAGTGCTTTTAATTCCAACCCAATACCACCCTTGGCTAACTGATGAGCTACTTCTCTGCATATCAATTTGTCTGGTAATAATTTCAGGAGTGCGTGAGGAGGAATGGAACAACCATAGACCCTAACATAGGAAAAATTTTCCTCAATAAACCAGTCGACAACATATTTAAGACTTTCTATGACTGCATTAGAAATGCGAGGGGGTTCGCATCCAAAAAATAATTTGTGCATAGGAATAATGACAAAATGACAAACTTCCTAAAATGCTTCTTTAGCATTTTCTTCCCAGAGGGTTGAGTGGTATTTATGAACAGGCTCTAGGCAGGAAACACTCCAACTCCAATTCATTAATGGAAATGGGGTCATAAAATAGATGACATCCATAATATATGCAGACATATAAAAAGACATTGGTTGTCCCTTTGACTTGGCTGTTTTATAATTTAAAATTTCTTGCGTCAGGTTATCCGATAAAATTTTATGCCAGCTAAAACCATTTCCATTTGAAACTTCTTCTAAGAAGGGTACCCAGTCTGCATGAAAGTGACAAGGATCTTTTCTCCCGAAAAGTTTGCATAAAATCATGGCTACATAAACCATATATTCGTTTAAGGAAGCTGTAGCATAAATCCCATGAGAATCAACCCTAAACTTTGCTTCAAACCTCGCCCATCCTTTAATCATGTCAGGGTATGTTTGGTCTACCTCAATACATTCTTTTCTCTGAAATTTTGCTAAAAATTCAGCATTAAAGGTGTGTTTATAATTCGATGATATTTTATACATTACTTGAATGTGCTCAGGCCTAAATGAGCCGACGATAGCTCCTTACTCATTCTGAATACCCCTTGTTGGGATATCTACCTTATCCAGAGCCCAGTTGACCATCTTAGTATATGCCACTAGCCTCGGACGCGCAACAACCTTATGAAGTTCAGACTTAGCAACGTCCCGTAGATGATTTTCAGAATCAGGGTCTGCATACTTTAACTCATCCTCCAGCAATTCAGAGATTTAAGCCCATGCTTTGATGGAGTGTATGGCGTGTGGAGTAGTATCCGAGATAATATCACCTTCCTGTGGTTCTTCATTTTTCTTGGGTGCTTTTTTAGGTGCCATAGCTCTGCGTTTGACTTGAGAACCTGTCACAGAAAGGGGATGAATAAGCCTCGCTTTAAAATGAAAATACAGACGTTTCGAACGTTTACTTTGAATATATCATAAAAATAATGAGATTTGTACATCTGTTACGAATTTAAAGCTCTTAATGTAAGAAATATTTTCGAAGATATGCCTTTAATGTCTGTACTTAGGCATTCTCGGCATTTTCAAATAAAAGAGAAACTTACTTAATCGGACAACGACGCATTAATGAACACTCAAAGAAATATTAACTTTAAACCTGTTTTGGAAGGAGTATTTATTAGTGTTAATTATGAATTAAATCTGAAAACATCACTTTTCGGGGTTTCGGAAGTCTTGATGTCGAAAGGTATGTCATCGGAAAAGCCCGATCTCCGAAATTGCGAAATCGCGAAATAGCGATGTTTTATTTAAGATTTAAACATTTGTATCATGTTAATTAATCGATATTAATCCATTTCGAGATTTCAGAAATCAGGATTTCGGGAAATACGATGACATGAGACGTGCTCTCACGGAATCGCGAATCCCGAAATCATGAAATCGCGATGGCTTGTTTCTTTTTCAAAATAGGTTTTAACTTATTATAATTAAATGAATAATCATGATTAGGTCCAAAACATCATTAGTTTAATCTATCGGGATTTCAGAAATCGGGGTTTCGGGAAACATGATGACAAGAGATGCGCTCTTATAAGAGGTTAAACTAATTCATTTTTTTAATTAAGATTTAAACGTATCGGGGAATCGGGAATTGGGGTTTCGTGATTCAATTTACATCAATCATCTGTTTGCGGAAAACCCCAAATCCCGATTTCTTTAATTTTTAAATTTAAAGAAAAATCACAAAAATTAAAACTACAATACGTTTTAAATAATTTTTTCAAAGGGCGCTGGAAAATTTATATTTTTGTAAACTTTTTCCGTTCGTTGTCCAAAAGTAAACGATAAAAAGGCATCGCGAATTTTAGAAACGATGAAATTCTTGCTTGAGGAAAGTCGAAACCTTAAAAACAAAAATCTAGGCCTTTAGGATGAAAAAATTAAGCTTTGTTTCAAGATAGGCTCCAACTGGGGACCTCGTCTCCCTGTGGGACAAGGAGAACATGTAGACTCAGTGCCTTCATTGGGTAAATGGTGTCAAGGGTTCATCACTGATAAACTATTTAAAGGAGCGAGAAAAAGAGACTCTATAAAACCTTTGAAAACCTTTTCAAAACTTTTATTTGCTTTAAAATCAGATGTAGTCTTCTTCATAACATTCTCCTTCCCGTTCTAAATTTAAGTTAGTATTAAGATGATTAGAAAAATCTTAGGAAACTCAACAGATTTGTAAATTTCAGCTTGCATCAATCGAAATAAAATTTATAATTTTTAAATTGGGAAGCTCTATTTTGACTTAAGATGAATATCCAGTTTCGAAAAACTGATAACTAGAATAGAGTGATAGATAAGTATGAAAACCTTACAGACACCTCAGATATTGCTTCACTGCCAGCGGGCCTGTTCAGTACCCCGATGAAGTTATCTGTCCCTCTTTACTGAATTTCCTTTCACCGCTTCGAGTGCTAATTTTATGCTCAGATATTGCTTCACTACCAACAATCCTGTTCAGTACCCCGGTGAAGTTATCTGTTTCTTTTATATTTAGACGAGGGCAATCATTTAAATGAATTTCCTTTCATCGTCTGCAGGACTAGATGGGGGCAATCAAATATGAATTTCCTTTCACCATCTGTCTTATAGTCAGCTTGTGCATACGAAGCGGGGGCAATCAGTGATACTTAATATATCAGGGGTGGTTATCTGTGTAAAAATTTATAATAGAGGTTTGTCAACTTGTTTTGATTATTCTAGACCAATTTTTTCTCAACCTTCAAAACCTCTCAGTCTGTAGAGAAAAAGGGAAAAAATATTTTCAGGGTTTTCTTTTGAGCAAGCTTAAACCCTCAGACAAACTATTAAGAAACTTAAGATAGTCAAAATCAACTCAAACATAACCAGTTTTAGTCAGAGAATAAGAACTATGAAAACTGACCTTACTGAATTTAATCATTTGTTGATTTTCAAGGTTAATACATAATCTCTCCTACTCTAATAAGAAAGTCCGAAAACGTGAAAGATGGTATCGAGGGTATAAAAGGATATTTTCAATAATCTGTAAGCCAGAACACCTAGGTTATGATTTCAAAAATAACTCTTTGGACTCTTTTTTATTATTATTATTATTTTGGTATAAAAGCTTAACTAATTTTTATTTTATTTTAATTTATTTACAAAATGAGAAGGGGTTTTAAAAAAAAAGTAAAAAACAAAACGATATATACAATGAGATTTTTGTGAATTAATTATTCCATATAATGCTTTAAAAAATGCCCATTAACAGGGGCATTTAAGATCTTACCATCCAAATTTTCAAGCAGAAATGAATTTTTTCCTTCAGAAGATGCTACCTTAAATGGTCCATACCAAATATGATCGAATTTACCATTTTTTCCTGAATCCTCTTTTCGAGCATCCCACCTCAAAACCAGATCCCCTGGGAGAAAGTTCATGTCCTTGGCTTTACGATCAAATAATATCTTCATATCGTCCTGGTACTTCTGTAACTTTTCATCCACTACATCCCTGTGCTGTTGAACTTCAATCAGCTGGTTTATCCTTCTTGTGAGAGGATTTGGTTCTTCCTTCTCATCTTTCCATAGTTTCATCACAGGAAGTGCTAGGTTTATGGGCAACACTACATCAGTTCCATATACCATTTGAAATGGAGAAGTACCGATAGACTTTTTTGTGCCTATCCAATTTGCCCATAGAGCATATTTTAAATGTAAGTGCCAAGATTTTTTATTTTCATTTAACACTTTCTTTATTATACTAATCAAGCTTTTGTTTGAAGATTCTACCAAACCATTTCCCTGTGGGTAGTTGTGGAATGACCCAACACAACATTATATTTCTGGCAAAAACTGACCATTTCCATTGACTTAAAATCCTGCGCATTGTCTGTGACTATCTTTCTAGGACAGTTGAACCTAGACAAGATATTCTCTTCTAAGAAGTCTATAACTACTGAATCAGTAGCCTTCCTTGTTGGGATAGCTTCCACCCATTTGGTGAAATAGTCTGTAGCGGTCAGAATCCATCTATGTTGGGCACTTGAATGAGGATTTATCTCACCTATGAAGTCAAGTCCCCATTGCTGAAAAGGAGCTTCTGTCTTGACTGGGACTAATGGCATCGTTGTTAGCTTATGTTTTCCTGTAAAAAATTGGCAAGGGTTGTAAGCTCGTACTTTAGCATTGACATCTGGGAAAAGTTTAGGCCAGTAATAACCATCCCTCAGGATTTTATATACCGTAGCTCTCCAAGCATGGTGCCCTCCACAGACTCCTTCATGAAATTGACTTATAACTTCCTCTGTTTCTTATTCGACCAGACAGACTAAGAGGAAACCAAGCGGGTCTTTCCTGTATAATCGTTTCTTGGAAATACAGTATTTAACTGCATGCAGCTTCAACGTTATAGCTTTGGATGGAGACAAGTTAGCTGGACATTTCAAAGTTAATAAGTATGTCACTATGTCCTTGTACCAATTCAACGATGCGAATTTCTCCTCGATCCTGTTTTCGACTATTTGTTCATCAAGTTCATTCACGTCTATCCATCCTTCTTCCTCCTGAGCATTGTTTATCCCAAGAGCCCTGAAATTGGATTCAGCTAAAAGTTTAGCTAAACCCTATCCCTTTACCAATTTGGTCGGTTTAACCTCCAAGTCAAACTCTTGAATATTTGGAAGCCATCTTCCTCTTTTACCATCACTGTCTTCTTGAACCAAGATATCTTTTACAGCACTAGTGGGTACATATGAAATCACTTTAGAATGTAACACATAAGTTTTGAAAGCTTTCAATGCTTTTACCATGGCATATGCTCGCTTTTACATCATATTATATTTAAGTTCAGCATCTCGGAGACTTTTGCTAAAGAAGGCTATCGGTCGTTCGAAACCTTCTTCGTTCTTCTGAAGAAGTATAGCAGCCAACGTGTGTTCAGAGGCAAATGAAAAAATAAGAAAATCTTTGAGATAATCGGGACTCGCTAGTACTGGTGCCTCACTTATAACTTTCTTAATATGGGAAAAGGATGCCTTAGCTTCAACTGTCCATTTTACTTCACTGTTTTTTCTGAGCATATCTGTAATCAATTTAACAATTTCAAGGAAGTTAGGAATAAATATTCTCAATAAATTTATTTTTCCTAAAAATGATTGAATTTCTTTAACATTCCTAGGAATAGCTATTGCATCTATAGCCTCTACTCTTTTAGAATCAATCCTGATTCCATCTCGGGATACGATATGACCCAACAAATTGCCTTCCTGCATAACGAAATGAGACTTTTTAGGATTTAAGGATAGACCAAACCTCCAGCATTTTTCAAATGTTTGTTTGAGATGAATCATGTGGTCTTCATCTGATTTTGGATAAACCGTAAGATCATCCAAATAGATGACTACAAACTTGTCCCATTCGCCGAAGAAAGCAATATCCATTGCACGTTGAAAAGTAGCTCCTGCATTCATTAGTCCAAACGACATTTTATCGTGCATAAACGTGCCCCAAGGAGTAGTAAATACGGTTTTTTCTTTGTCAAGATCACTAACAACAATCTGATTATAACCTGAAAATTCGTCAATCATTGACATTCTATTAGCCCCTACTACTTTTTCAAGAACATGGTCCATTTTAGGTAGAGGATAATTATCTTTAAGAGAAGATTTATTAAGATTCTTGAAATCAACACATAATTTGATTTCCCCATTTTTCTTTCTATCTGAGACTAGATTAGCTACCCAATCAGAATATCTTAGGGGTACAATTATCTTAGCATCAAGAATTTTTTTAACTTCTCGTTCGATAACAAGTGATAAAATAAGGTTAAATTGTCGGAGTTTTGTTTAAAAGGTTTGACACCTGGTTTGAGAGGTATTTTATGTTCGATTACAGAAGTGTCATATGTTTTCAGTTCTTCGTACGACCATGTGAAAACATCTTTATATTTTCTTAACAGCTCCGTGTATTTGTTTTTGTTTTCTGTTGATAAATATTTGGATAGTTTAACCATTCGGGGGTTATCTTTAGTTCCTATATTACAATCTTCAACCTCCTCTGGTTGGGGTTGTAGAGTAGTTTTAGAAGGGATGTCATCTTGATTAAAAAGTCTTTCCAAAGGGATTAGACCCTTGGGGATTTGGATGTTCTTGAGAACAAGCATTTGGTGGTTTGCAATTTTATCATGAAATTCTTTAGAATCCTCCCCTTCTTGCATGATCCAAATAGGATCATTTTGATTTTCCTGATCAATATGTGTTTCTGTGAATTCATCTAATGATTCTAGAAACTTTCAAAGCTGCTCATCCTCTTCAAAAACCTGCCAATGTTGTATATTATTTGGTATTGAAGGATGATGTCTCATTTGTATATGATATTTTAAATTAAAAGCAGTCGGGGATGTAAAAGTTGATGCAGCTTTGCCTAAAGCAACAGCCTGTTGATTCTCAGATGTTGGGACGAAATGGAATTTCACATAAGTGAAGAAGTTCTCGGTTAAATCCCAAACACAATTCCTATAGGACCATAATCTAGGATTCTTAGCCTGATATTTCCGATTCACTTGTTTTATAATTAACTCTGCATCACCAAATACTTCGAGTTTCTTAATTTTCATCCTTCTAGCAGCTTATAGTCCTAGTACTAAAGCTTCGTACTCACATACATTATTTGTACAATCTATATAACATTGGAGCCTATATGAAAAAGGAATAACAAATTGATCATCGGGAGCGATAAGAAGTGCTCCTGCCCCAGCTCCAAGATAGGAGGAAGCACCATCAAAATACATTTTCCATACACTAGTACTATATACATTTTTCTCTATTTCTTTTTTTTCAATTTTTTCTTCTGTACATTTATCATCTACATCTACTTCAAAATCATCATCTAAAGATAATATATAATTTCATAAATCTTGGTTGGCAATATAAAATGGATGATTGTTAGGGTTTTTCGGGTCACCTACAGTAAATGCTAACCTAGTCTCTCTGTAAAGATGAGTGAATTGGCCTCCGAAAACTGGAATTGTAGCATAAGTCATATCTAACTGGAGAGATCCTCCAAGCTTAGCGCCCCATGATCTAGATAATAACATACCATATTTTGGAGGAATGTCAGCGACTACTACATCCATAAGAATAATTTTAGTAGGTATTTGAGCCAAACCTACCACTAGGTCTTTAATCATACCTATACATTTTAATTTTCTCGAATCAAATGAATATAAATCACCATAGGGTCTTGTGATTTCAAGACCAAGTTTTTCCATTATTGCCTTTGGCATAACATTGTGGGAAGCTCCGGAATCCAATATACAGTTATGGAGAAGGTGATCAAACAGGGTTAATGTAATATAAAAAGGAGCCACTGTGTCTCTTGCACCTTCGACGTGTGGACCGAAGACTAAGATAGGTTTTTCATCCTCTAAGTTGATGGCATTGGCCTGGCTTTCATCTTCGGAAAAATTATTCATTTTAGCGATTTGTTTTCTATATACATGATTTTTAGCTAACTCAACAAGGGGAATGGGAATTTTGATTTTATTTATTTCGTTTTCCAAATTAAAGTTTCCTAGAGCCTTGTCATTTTCGATATTCGGGGCTTCCATACCTTTCTTCTCAATTTTGCGTTGAGATGTGACCTTGTTTTCTTTTATCGGAGTTTGTGTCTTCACAGGGGGTGTTCCTACTGGTTCTGACTGTACAGGTAGTATATCAGCTGTGTTTCTTTTTGCAGACTGTTTATCTGCAACCTTTGGATTCACCTCATCCATTTTGTTTCTTGGCAAACTCTTTTTTTTCGGAACGTTTGGGAGATTTTTATTTCTTGGTCTCAAATTATATTTTCCCTATAATTCAGCAATAATATCATCTGCAACATTTTGATATGTGAAATCATCGGTCATATTATTGCTAACCTATTCTTTCGATGTACTTTCTTTACTTAAAGATGCTTTGTAATCCTATCTAGACAAATAAGGGGATTTATTATCATCACCAAGATTACTAATATCTTCATCGATTTCTTCAAAATCTCCTAAATCTTCCTCTCCGATGTAGTTTTCACTTTTAAAAGGCGTTTGAATTTTTTGATCTTCATTTTTAATTATTTTATGGGTTCCCTGAGGTTCAGGATTTCTTCGAAAATATTTTCTAGGGAAATTATCTCTTTTCGATTTCTCTAGTTCCATTTTCGAGATCTTGTTTGAAAGTTCTCAAATGACCCTAGCCATTTCTTCCATTCTATCTCCAGAGGATTTTCCTGACCCTGAAGGTCCACCTTGCTCTTTAAATTTTTTATTTTCTTTGTTTCCAGTTTCAGTCTTTGCTTTAAGTTTTCCTGATGTCATCATATTGGATTCGATCTCAAGCGCATCATCCTACATTTTAGAAAGATCTATTGATCTCCTTTCTCTCAACAATAAAGCAAAGTCGGGATCAAAAGCACCAGCAAATGTCACTTTTGCTGCAGGTTGTGAAGGTTTAACTTCAACTGGAATTTTATTGTACAACTTATTGAACCTCTGTGTGAATTTTAAAACTGATTCAGAGTTTTTCTTCCTAAGGGCTTCGAATTCAGTCAAATAGTAGAGGTGATCCTTCCTCTCTCCCCATTGTCTAATAAATGCACTTTCAAGTTCTTCATAGGATCTCAAAGATCCAGCCGCTAGGGATCGGAACCAGGTCCTCACCTGTCCCTCGAAAGTTTGAACAAGTAATCTAGAATAAACATCTTCATGTTCTATTCCAAGTATGTCAGCAAATTGATCAAAAAAGTTTATATGTTCTTGGGCAGTCAAATCACCTTCCCTTGTAAATTTTGGAAGGCTTTTCATACAATTCTCAGAAAGATCATGAAGAGGAACAGGAAGAACGAGAGGAGCATATCTAGTAGCCACTTTAGCAAAAATCCTGGGAAGAGGTACTTGACCACCTCCAGGGGCACCACCTCTAGCTCCAGCACCTCCTTGAGCAGCCATGGTTAGATTTGGGACTGAAGTTTGGACAGTGTGAGGAGAAGATTCTCGGAAATATGGAGAAGAAACTTCAGGAAATGAGAAAGTATCAAATGAGGGGGGAAGTGAAAGTGATCTTTCAAGAGTTTCCGATGAGTTTGATTGCGTAAAGTTAGGCTGATCAATAGTATAAGTAGATAAAAAGACTTGTTTAAGTGATTTTCAGGATTTTAAAATTTTTTCTGGATCAGAGACTGGCGAGGTCTGCTTACTATCCGGGTTTTTTCTGGTGTTCTTGCGGCTAATAGCCAGTTTATTTATTGTGGAGTCGCCAAGTGAAAAATACTTTAGCCTTAGAAGGTTTTCTGTCCTTGTTCACTATCAAAAACAGAAAATGTCAATGTCATTCTTTCCAGGGAAAAGATTCGCTTCTTCGTTCCCCGGCAACGGCGCCAAAAAGATGTTGTTCCTGAGTTTATGTTTTAAGGCTATAAAACATACAGTCAAGGAATCCGTAAATGATCTAAAGAAATGATTTTGGAAAAAAAAAACAAAGAAAGATCAGAGTAGATTCAGTTTCTCAACTGCATCTGTCTTGCTTCCTATTGTTCTTGGATGCCAATGTCTTGCTCAATAGTAGCCCATGATCTTTCTAACTCAACCCGATTAGTTGTTGTTTGTAAAATAGTATTAAATAAACTCAGGGCAATACTAGTTTGATCCTGAAGGCCCGGTTCTACGTTGGGTTGTCTGCTACTAGGGATAGTCATGGATGATAAAACTTTATTTGTTTATAAAGGGATTTTAATCAATTTGTTACTTCAAATTTCCAGAGATGAGATCGAGGAAAACAATTTTAAAATCTAAAACAGTAATGTAAACACATTCAAGGCTGTTTCCTGGTTTTGTAATAATTTCGAGAATTGTAAACAACAAATAAACACTACAGAGAAATATAAGGCTTTAATCAAGAAAGAATCTTATATTTCAATAGATAATAATGAAAGAAAAGATGAGGTTTCTAACAAGGGTTAAGTATTAAGGAACAAAAGCTTCACAGGTCTTGAAATTACTAAAAGCAATTTCAGAGGAAAAACTGTAAATCATTTGACATCCAAACCAATCTGAAATATAAATCAATGATGTATATAACTTCAAATTGATTTACTTGTTAAATATAACATTAAAAGGAAAAATTCAACAGAGTATGATAAAAAGGGGAAGACACATAGTTTCAAAGTTGCAGGATCCAAAATCTCGTTTGTGATTTATATTCCGATGTATTTCAAAACTGATATTACAAAAAATGGCTCTCTCCAAAATTTCTGAAGTCCTTTCTCAGCCTTTAGAAACTATATTTATACATTTTCATCAAAGTTTTTTGTTGGTGACTAACCAACTCCCTAATATTTCGGTTACATAAAAATAATGTCAACCGTTTACAATTTCTTTTAAAATTCTAATAATAAAAACATTTAAAAAAGGTTTCAAGCTTGCGTTGACGAACTTTCTTTTTCTGCATCAACACACTGAACACATTTTCCCAAAAAAATTACTAAGATCCTAGGAGCTTCGGGTATCTCATTTTCTTCAAATGAGAAAAATCTCCTCTGTAATTCGGGCAACCGACTTTCTATCATTCTTTCTGTGAATTTAACAGTTTTCAACTTTAAACTCGAAGTCACCATCCACTTGTTAATCTTTGTGATGTTGATCAATTTGATGTTTCAAATATCTGCTTTCTTTCCCTCGAGATCTTCTCTAAACCTCAGCTAATGCTTAGCTATATTGACTTCGCTTAACAATCCAGAACATCCATTTGTTTCGATATTCAATGAATCTCTTTCAAAGAGATCAAAGTTTCCTTGGAAATATTCATTAACTTGTCTTGTGATTTGTTTATATTCAGCCAATTTTGATTCCCACACTTTAATCATTGTATCTCCTTTAACCTATTCAGAAATAGATAATTTCTGAGTATTTCCAATTTCTTCCTTTGATGAGGAAGCCACTGCTTTCTGAAAGGTTATCCTAGCTGCTTTCGCCTCCCTTTCTTTCTGGACCACATTCTCCAAAGATTTATTTGATTCCTAAAAATAATTCTAGATTACTTCCAGATTCGAGAACACCTTCTGTTGTTCCTCTTCTATTCTTACATATATTTCTAATGCCTGTGTCCTGAAATTTTCAAGTTCTACCACCTGGTTAACAATAGATAAAATCTTATCTTGCAAATTTTTGTTTTCCTCTCCCAGCTTTCGAACCTGTTCCTGTGTGACCTGTATTAAGTGTTTTTCCTCATCCAATTCTTTATTCAATTTCTGGATCTCTTTCATATCCTTTATTCTAGCTTGTTCTAGACCTTTCTGTATTCCCCAACCAATATTTCTTTCATTTTCTTTTATTTTTTCTTGCAACTAGATTATTGTTTGATCCTTCTGTTCAAGCATAGTTGTTAAATTTCCCACATAATACATATTAATTGATGCTATAGCACTCATTGTTCCTGCTAATTCTGTAGCCAACTCTCCATCCTTGAGTTTCTTTCCATCTATGATAACTCTATGCCTTTTAATCGTTCCTTCTCCTCTTGGATGAATTTCCTGTTTCAAGACTGCTCTTAGCTTTTTGCTGAAAAAATAATCCGATGAGGGGATTTCATCTCTTGAAATCGGCTCTAGATCACTAACATATAGGAATCCTTCATGGGAGGTTCTGAAAGTGGACTGTAATGGAGTTAAAGGGGTGATAGGACTACCAAGTTCTTTTGAAGTTGTTCCTCCTATATTTTCTGGAACGTTCTTCATGATTTCTGGCATTGTTTCTGGTTCTTTTCCCTTATCCATTCCCGATTCTTTTGTTTGAGAACCCTCTACATCTTGAGAAGGTATCTCAGTATTCTTCAACGTACCTTTGTCGTTTACTTTACCCTGAGTATTAGTTTCAAATCCTGGAGAGGATTCTTCCTGTTCTGGCAATGAGGTCGAAATTTCACCCTGTTTAGGCAGACAGCTTCGCCTATGGCTTTGAAAAGATGCAAACCTAGCATGTGAGTCAGATGTCAAGGATTGGAATCTGTTCAACACTTCTTCATAAGACCTAACATCTTTGAAAATATCATCATAAATAGATACTTCATGTTCATATGCTTTTAAATTACAATGTATGTAATGCCTACTTATTATTTGGTAGGGGTCATGTTTTCTGTGCTCAATGTTTACTAACTTCACTTCTTCCAATGACTCGGCCTCTACCTTAGAATGGCCTAAATTTGATAAAGTAAATTTCCCGACATGAACAGGGAAATATGGCCATGTTTTTTTCTGAAGTGCTTTTAATTCCAACCCAATACCACCCTTGGCTAACTGATGAGCTACTTCTCTGCATATCAATCTGTCTAGTAAGAATTTCGGGAGTGCGTGAGGAGGAATGGAACAGCCATAGACCCTAACATAGGAAAAAATTTCCTCAATAAACCAGTCGACAACAGATTTAAGACTTTCTATGACTACATTAGAAATGTGAGGGGGTTCGCATCCAAAAAATAATTTGTGCATAGGAATAATGACAAAATGGAAAACTTCGTAAAATGCTTCTTTAGAATTTTCTTCCTAGAGGGTTGAGTGGTATTTATGAACATGCTTTGGGTAGGAAATACTCCAACTCCAATTCATTAATGGAAATGGGGTCATAAAACAAATGGCATCCATAATATATGCAGACATATAAAAAGACATTGGCTGTCCCTTTGACTTGGCTGTTTTATAATTTAAAATTTCTTGTGTCAGGTTATTCGATAAAATTTTATGCCAGTTAAAACCATTTCCATTTGAAACTTCTTCTAAGAAGGGTACCCAGTCTACATGAAAGTGTCAGGGATCTTTTCTCCCGAAAAGTCTGCATAACATCATGGCTACGTAAACCATATATTCGTTTAAGGAAGCTGTAGCATAAATCCCATGAGAATCAGCCCTAAACTTTGCTTCAGACCTCGCCCATCCTTTAATCATGTCAGGGTATGTCTGGTCTACCTCAATACATTATTTTCTCTGAAATTCCGCTAAAAATTCAGCATTAAAGGTGTGTTTATAATTCGACGATAGTTTATACATTACTTGAATGTCCTCAGACTGAAATGAGCCGATGATAGATCCTTGCTCGTTCTGAATACTCCTTGTTGGGATATCTACCTTATATAGAGCCCAACCGACCATCTCAGTATATGCCACCAGCCTCGGACGCGCAACAACCTTATGAAGTTCAGACTCAGCAACGTCCCGTAGATGATTTTCAGAATCAGGGTCTGCATACTTTAACTCATCCTCCAGCAATTCAGAGATTTGAGCCCATGCTTTGATGGAGTGTATGACGTGTGGATTAGTATCTGAGATAATATCACCTTCCTGTGGTTCTTCATTTTTCTTCGGTGCTTTTTTAGGTGCCATAGCTCTGCGTTTGACTTGAGAACCTGTCACGAAAAGGGGATGAATAAGCTCAGCTTTAAAATGAAAATACAGACGTTTCGAACGTTTACTTTGAATATATCATAAAAATAATGAGATTTGTACATCTGTTACGAATTTAAAGATCTTAATGCAAGAAATATTTTCAGAGATATGCCTTTAATGTCCGTACTTAGGCGTTCTCGACATTTTCAAATAAAAGGAGAAACTTACTTAATCGGACAACGATGCATTAATGAACACTCAAAGAAAGATTAACTTTAAACCTATTTTGGAAGGAGTATTTATTAGTGTTAATTATGAATTAAATCTGAAAACATCACTTTTCGGGGTTTCGAAAGTCTTGATGTCGAAAGGTATGTCATCGGAAAAGCCCGATCGTCGAAATTGTGAAATCGCGAAATAGCGATGTTTTATTTAAGATTTAAATGTTTTTAGCATGTTAATTAATCGACATTAAGCCCTTTCGAGATTTCAGAAATCGGGATTTCGGGAAATACGATGACATGAGACGTCCTCTCACGGAATCGCGAATCCCGAAATCGCGAAATCGCGATGGCTTGTTTCTTTTTCAAAATAGGTTTTAACTTATCTTAATTAAATGAATAATCATGATTAGGTCCAAAACATCATTAGTTTAATCTATCGGGATTTCGAAAATCGGGGTTTCGGGAAACATGATGACAAGAGACGCGCTCTTATAGAGCCGTGAATCCCGAAATCGCGACGTAATTATATTAATTTTAAATCTTTCTTATAAGAGGTTAAACTAATTCATTTTTTTAATTAAGATTTAAACATATCGAGGAATTGGGAATCGGGGTTTCGTGATTCAATTTACATCAATCATCTGTTTGCGGAAAACCTCGAATCCCGATTTCTTTAATTTTTAAATTTAAAGAAAAATCACAAAATTTAAAATTACAATACATTTTAAATAATTTTTTCAAAGGGCGCTGAAAAATTTATATTTTTGTAAACTTTTTCCATTCGTTGTCCAAAAGTAAACGATAAAAAGGCATCGCGAATTTTAGAAACGACGAAATTCTTGCTTGAGGAAAGACGAAACCTTAAAAACAAAAATCTAGGCCTTTAGGATGAAAAAATTAAGCTTTGTTTCAAGAAACCTTAGGAAAAATAAATCCTAGGTGTGTGTGAAGTAACTCCAACACCCCCCCTAAACATCACTATGGTGAAAGTAAAGAATGGGTCCCAGCTACGAGGCCATGTTAGGTACCCAAATACAAAAGATACACTGAACTAAACGAGGAAAGAGGGAAAAACTCATGGGAACAAAACCCCCCCTAAAATTACAATGCACAAAATAAAAAATGAGAAGGAACAAAAAGGCAGTTGCTAAGCAACCATGTCCTTCACTCCAAGAAGACCTCGCAACTGTGCAAGTTTGTGATGTTTGAATATTTTGTTGAAGATGTAGATGTATGCACGGATCTGATGAAGTATATGCATCATTGATATTTCCACACATATCCACTTTATCTTCTTGTAATGAATAATATCCAAATAAATTTTGGATGAAATTTTGAAAATCGTGCGACTGTTTCCAGAAAAAAGGCTAAAATTTTGTTGATTTTAAAACGATCATAACTTCAGTTTCCAGACTCTGTTTCAGGCGATTTTGTTTTTTGAAATTGGATATTTTTCCGAGAGGAATTCAAATATCCAATTTTTTTCTGCAAATTGTGATCAGAAAAATATCACAATGGCGTCTGATGTGCACGACTCCCTTTTTGTCTCTTGAGATGCATGCAAAAGTGTCTTCATGTGACTCCTAAGATGCATGCCATATATCTTCCACATGAATTTCAGAAAATAAATCTGAAATGGAGTAGACATCATCTTCAATTAATGTAATACAAATTTCTGTAGACACTTGTGTAGAAGACTCTTCAGAATAAGAGGCTTGATCTTCTGATGGTTTCTCTTCTGGCTCTATCTGTTCGACCTCCTACATGAAATCTTCACAATATTCTTTATTCCCAAATAGAACCTCCAATCTTGTCCATAATTCATTTGGAGTTAATCCTTGTGATTCTTCATATACTTGATGGAAAAGTTCAGGAGAAACAAACATGTTGATACTTCCTATGGCCATATCTTGTCTATTGAGAAAGTCATTTTTCTCATCGACAGAATCAGGCTCTACCTCCATTTCCATAGTTATTTGGTACAAGCCTCTACATCTGAGAAGAAGAAGAATTTTTGGCTTCCATTCCAAATAGTTATGAGGCATGAGAAGTATTTCCGGCGAATAATCCATCTTTTTGTTGTCTTCAATATTTTGTACCTGCAAAAAAAAAATTTGGTGTAGCTTTTGCTTAGCAGTCTGTCAGCTCTGATACCATGTAAATGTGTTGAACCTGCATAGAATAGATCTAGCTAGAAAATACTACACACATTTGAAGAGAGAAATTGAGAAAGAAGAAGCAAGACATAAATAATGGAAGAATTCTCATTAACCGTATTCCACACTCAAAGAGTGAATAATTTACAATATATATAGGATAAATGAGTAACTAGTGAGCCATAGTGGTGGTCTAGATTGATCTGGACACACACCAACAGTTACAAGACTAAACTACCACCTAGTCTAGTCTCTCAGGCAGTTACGGGAGTGAACTACCACCTAGCTGAGTTAACTAGTTAACTAGTCTTTAGTTAACTGATTGAACAAACAGCAGTGAGTTGGTGATGATCCCAATGTTGCATGGTGGAAAAACCAATGCAACATCTAAACTCAACTCAACTAGTCAAACTGAAGTGTCAACTGAAAGAGAATATTCTCCAGGTGGAATATTCTCCCCTAAAATATAGGAGACTGGATAATGACTAATTATGACTAATAAACAAGGAATAACCTTAGGAAAAATAAATCCTAGGTGTGTGTGAAGTAACTCCAATAGGGAAAACAGGTGTATCAGGTGAATATTCTTCAAGGAAAGAGGACAAAAGGAAATGGCATGGCAAGAAGTCAAATGCAGTGACGAGAAAGGAAGAGAGACCCTCTTGCAAGCATTGCAAGAAAGAGGGGCATGATGAGGACCGTTGTTGGAAGTTGCATCCTGAGAAGAGGCCAAAGTGGTTCAAGGAAAGGAAAGGGAGGAAAACAGTGGCAATGACAAGAAGACCCACAGACTTGGGATCAAATTCAGATGATGAATCAAAGGTCTCATTGGTTGGTATGACAGGTAAAATTGGTGAAGGAATTGATTGTATAAGTAACTTGTTTCATATAAGGACCATCATGCAACAAACTAAGGTTGATACATTAATTGACGATGGATCTCAATCTAACCTAATTTTAGAAGAATTGGTTAAGCAATTGGGGTTAAAAACACAAGTACATCATAATCCTTACACACTTAAATGGATAAGTAATCATCATCAAATGCACATAACAAAGCAGTGCACAATCAAATTTTCAATTTCATCTAAGTATGTGGATGAGGTAACATGTGATGTAGTGCCACTAAGTGAATGTGGATTGGTCTTAGGTAGTCCATACTTATATGATCGTAAGGAAATCTTCTACAGGACAAAGAATCAATACCAATTAACCAAAGCAGGTCAATATTATGTGGTTCATGCTCATCATGTTAAGGAAAATAAAAATCTTCAAACAATGGAACAATTAAAGAAGGTAGTTCAAGCAAGAAACAAACCAATAATTGTTTCAAATGAAGTAATCAATCTTAAGAACTAACATGAAATAATTGTTGAATGGAAAATCAATCACAGTTTGCTTCAAGATAAGCTCGTGTCGTGCAAATATTACAAGTATATCAGCTCATTTGAATTCGTCTTTTTGATGCTATCATTAGTAATGTTGTCTACATGGATGATAGTGGCTTCAATAAGATGTGACAGGGTTCAAATGGATAACAATATGTTGTTAGTTTTCAGATTGTGTTACAGTTGATTCTGATGAGACATGTGCACAAGACATAGTTCAAAGACAGAGGACAAGTCGGGTGGCCTATCCCGAGCTTGTTGACTGGTCAGTAACCTTTTGGGGAGAAAAAGGTCCTTTAGTGGGGAGGTGTGATCCAGATTTGGATCCCGGAGTTTGATAGGGCTTAGAAATGCCTAAAAATCAATGTTCTCATAATGGCTTCAAAACGAACATTTGTGTAGGCCTCGTCGATTCGAACCCAACGCAACTTGAATGGGCTCAAAAGGATGTCGTATGATCCTGATATCCTGTTCTATTCGTTTTTCCAAACAGGCAAAAAAATGTTGATTGTACAGTCCGTACAATGCCACATGGCAACTGACTGTATAGGCTATACGGTCGTACAGATGATTTGGCATCACAGATGGAAGATTCCATATAGCTAACATGGACCAACCAGGATGTGACACATGTCACCACTGGAAGGGTGACATGTGGCATGCTCATAGAGGTGTCATGTGTCCCTACCGTATGGTAACACGTGGAAGGGTATGGCACTGACAGGACAGACAGGTGGCAGGTTGACGTGGTGGACACATGAAAGAATCGTTGACTAACACATGGCATCAGAAATCAGCAAATAGAGAGGTGCCATGTGGCCCAAACATGGGCTGCCACATGGCACCCATGGATTGGCTCATTTGTTATATGCAAAAACTGTTGTGGTCTCCCCAAGTTTCAAACTCGAGACCTATTGTATGGGTAAATTCCTTGGGGCAGGTCGGGTACCAACCTGCCTGCGGTGTACCTTGGTAAATGTTGGCACATATATCATATTTAATTTTTATTTTGTGTATTACTAGCGTAGAGGAAGGGTTGGGGCTTAGCCCCATCCCTCGACACACCTACTAGAACCCATAAGACCACACAATATAGCCACAGGTGGGTCGTTCCCATGGATATTGGACTACATATGGGGGCTAGTCCCGAGCCTATGAGGTAGCCATATGACCCAGATGTAAATGGATGGCATGGAAGTTTAAAGCTCGGTCCATTCAGACCCAGATCACATGAAATGCACCAATGTGACCAGTTATTTCAAGCTAGGGGCCAGCGCGCAACCCTTTGGGGTCGTGCTTGACCAACTTATGTGCCATGTGACCATTTTAAGGGGGGGGGGGTTGGGGGGCACCCAGGGAAAGGGGATAATCCCTATATTTAAACAAAAGTGGGTTTTCCAACTACAGAATAGTGGATTTTATTGGATTTTATACCTGTAATTAGAGATTGTTGCCCATTTTGGGGGGATATTGGGCCCTTTTTGAGGCTAAATCTTGGGAGGAAGTTGGGAGATGATAAAAAACTTCAGATATATATAAACCAGGCCTTCTTGAGGCCATGGGAGAATATTCAGAGCATAGTTATGCTAAAGGAAAGCCAAACCAAATCCATTTTTATGCAGGGAAGTTGTTGAGGACCACACCTTTGCAGGCCATTTCTGGGAGCTCTAGTCATATGATTTGAGTGTCGTTTCTTCTGTTGGTTTCTAGAGATATGGGAGAACAAGACTAGATCAGTCGTGTATCCTTTAGGCACTATTGTTATGTACTTATTAATCTTTGAACAAAAATAAGAAATCCTCACCCACTGAGACAAAAGCCCGGAGATGTAGGCGAGATTGTCGAACTCCATTATCACATTAGTGTTATGGTTTGTTGTTGTTTATTGCTTCATTTTAGTTCTATACATTTTTATGTGGCTGTGATAACTTATCATTTATTATTCCTCTTTCTTTAATGTTCCTTAATTGGTTAATGAACACATGCATAATAACTCAACCATAGTCATGTAAAAGATCTTTTCTGATCACTAGCAGAATTTTTGTAGAAAATCCACTGGAAATTGGCTTAAGAAATTATTTTATTAATGTTATTTTGAATGAAAATGGATACAATGACTCAGGCACTCCTTCTCATGACATTGGTGACTTGGAAACAATACTCAGCACCAATGATGTATACAAACAAAAAGGAAACGGTCCCTGCGAGAAGAGTGTCAATTCCCAACTTGCACTCCAAAGAGTACAACATCTCGGAGTGGTGCTCCAACGACCCACCAAATTAAGAAAGTGAACCACATTTCTTCAGGCAGAGGAGGAGATAAGAACCCTCCTTTGGGAAAAAATGAAAGCTCCCATAAGCTTCCCTTGAGGAAGAAAAGAAAAAATATTGTGCAAGAAGAGGAGGGACCTTGCAACAAAAGCGACATCCATGACCTCTCTCTTGAGGATATGGAACTCGAGATTGACATTGAAAAGGTGTTCCCCAAATCTGATCAACCAAAGAACACGACTCACCAAAATCCTTTGATGGAAATAATTGAGAGGGAGACCTTTGATGAAGAAGAGTCTTTTGTATTCCAGAGCATTGTTTTTTACAGCGAGTCCAAAAATTTAATTATTGAGAAAAGAGATGTAAATAATAAACAACAGAAATCTCATTTAGAGGTTAACCTACGGAACATGCGGCCTTCCCAAATTTCCCAAATTCACCGAGCAACTGGAGATACTCTAGATGATTCTATTGGATACCTTGAAGCAGAGAATGCCAAGTTAAAGGAAAGAATCAAAGAATTGGAGGAAACTTTAATGCCTCTTCCAGTACTTGCTAGTCCTTTACAAATGATCGGGCCTACCACACCTACAAAAAAATTGAAAGGATCTGCAAGCCTTCTCACATCATCCACGGGCTATGTGGAGAATAACATTAATAAAAGAATGAAATTAATTACAGAGGCTTGGGATATTTCAAAGAGCGTGGTCTCTTTTGGAATGAGGGCACATGCCTTCCATGAATATTTACAGGAAGATTTGAAAAATGAAGAAGGTTTTTACCTTGATGCGGTCATACCCTTCAGTTTTAAAGTTACCAATATGATAGAGTTGAGAATAAGAGAGGAGGATCTCGTTTCTTCGAACCGGATAAAACAACTAAACAAATGTTGGAAGGAAAAGGTTAAGAACTTGAATATTATTGTCCAAGAATGCAGCCAAACCATAACTAGGAGAGAAGAATTATTCAAAAGGATGACTGAGATAGACCTATCCGAGAGCACCAATGAGGTCCAAGACCCCAAATTGATTCTCAACTCATTATTCCTAACCAAGCAAGCCTTTGACGAACAAGTTGATATCTTTAAAGGGTTATCATTTGAAAACTTCTATGGCATTCTTGAGTATAATGAAGATGACATAGATAACTGGCTAGTGGATTATTCAGTAAAAATTCAAGATATTGAAGAAGCTTTGTGTAATACTTCCATTGATCTAAGGGACTTGGAGGGAGAGATTTTAAATATAAAAATCCAGTATGAAATCAATGTGGAACCAATGAGAAGCTACATTGAGGAGTGGTTTAAAAAGGTTGTAGACAAGCTCACTGATGAAGGGAAAAAGGCAGTTGAGACGGTTCCTATAACCATCAATGAAATCCATAAAAGGACATCAGCGAGCAGGTGAAAAAGAGGAGATACCATCATAGTAAGTTCATATTGATCACATCCTTTTGTATTTATCAAGTTATTCATCCAGTTACTCCACCTCTTTAAATAGAAAGGTTTAACTGAAGACCGATAATTTCCTTTTTCTTCTTACCAGGTCTTGTTGTCTTTTGCCACCCACTTTCTTCCTTCTATGAACTTCATTCTTATATATATTTTCTTTATGGTCCATGAGAGCCCCAATCCCAATAATTATGACAAATGCATTTAAATTTCGGAGAATATCTAATGAACTACATATTTTTTAGAAATTCCAAGAAAGATATTTTGGGAACAATCTCGATTGTACTTTGTAACCCAGTTTTTTTAATATAAAGTATTTGAGGTTGATCTATCGTTATATCTATTTGATATGTCAAAGTGATCAAAAAAATTTATCCCTACTATGATGGATGTGAGGAAATTTTGTTCATTTGCTTTAAATGTGTGAATGTGTGTGGTTCCTGGTCTAGTCTTAGGAATTTTATTTAAAAGAAAATAAAACATTATTTCATTTTTATATTTTAACTTTATTTTTACCATGACAGACTTCTATAAAAGTCCCATATTTTGAAGATCTCGAGTCCCACAAAAATCATAACAGAGGAGTCCCACAAAAATCATAACAGAGGAGTACCACCTCTATAAAAATGCAGGGGGATTTGTATCCTCGTGAGGTTGTCATTTTGGTGTTGATGGATTCAAGAATCAACACCCATTAATCCTTGACATGGGGGAAAACCTTAAGGAGTGAAAAGGTAATATTTTTCGTATCGGAAAAATTATGGACTGAAAAAATACCCTTCTAGAAGATTCAACCATTTATCTACAACATCTGCATCGATCTAGGCTTCAAATAAGGGGATATCAAAATTGAGTTTTACCTTGAAGGGGGAGGTGTGGATGCTTGATGAACACGTGTCACCTGTTGGCAGTCATCAAAGGATCTGTGCAAAGTTATCCATCATATCATTCCTTCCTTGCATGAAATCTTCCTCGAGAAACAATTTAAAATGATCTACTGGTCCATCGTCTCTCTTTTCTTCCACCATTGGAGGATTTCGTGATCAGCGAGGACGGTCTTGCAAGGGCTCGACCACTTCGATTCCCAACTCCTTGTACATTGATCTCATTGGGGAAATGCACAAAGAAACAAATAAAGACCAGACTTCTCTGATACCACTGATCCAGATTTATTAATGGAACAAAATGGAATACATATGTATAGCAAAGAAATACACAGAGATACAATAAAACTTGACTTACATGAATAAAGATAATATGTTTAAACTCTAAAAATTGAGACTGAAACAAACTTGCTCGAATGGTGGTAGATTATCTCTGAGAAGAAATGTGATGCCTATGCTCATTCGCAAGAACATAGTTACAATGAGGCTCCAAAGGAATTTTTAACATAAAGAATAAATGAGAAAACCCTAAACATCCAAAAACATAACCCTAGGAGATGAAGTGCCAAAATCCATGTGGGCCCCGATGGGGTAAGTTGGTACATCAAATTACCGCGGTCATAACTTTTGCATACGATCTTTGTTTTAGGTGCACAATAGCTCATTGGAAATAACTATTCAACGAATACACATGTTTCCATCACACTGGGATAAACCCTATAATGTGACTATTTCGTGTCCAAAAAATGTTGTTTAGGCCCTCAAAATGGCCCCGTAAGTTTAGGTCAAAATGGCCCCGTAAGTTTAGGACCCAAAAAACTAGGAAACAACTTCCAAAATGAAAATTTTTCTTTGAGCTAGTGGAATAGGTGGGTGTCCACCGATATCCACTTAAATCAGAGAGGGAGGTGGAGAGAGAGAGGGAGTGCTTAAGAGTGTGAGAGGGAGAGACAGGGAGACCAAGAGGGGGGTTAGAGAGAGAGAGAGAGTAGAGATAATGGGATAGAGGGGGAGAGAGAGAGAGGGAGTGTTTGAGAGAGTGAGAGGGAGACCAAGACGGGG
>ML795710.1:147570-159026 GCA_009831015.1 Picea engelmannii | reverse complement strand
ATAGAAAGGGGGGTAGAGAGAGGGATAGTGAAAGGAAGGTGGGGGGAGAGAGGGATACATATAAAGGGGGGTAGATAGAGAGTGAGAGGATGGGGGATACAAAGGGAGACAGAGAGGGGGGATAAAGAAAGAAAGAGGGGTAGAGAGAGAGTAAGATTGATACTAACAATGGGGAGAGAGATAAAGGGTGGAAGAGAGGGGGGGTAATAGACAATGGAAGGCTAGACATAGTCCCCTAACAAAAAAAAAGAACCACAAAATATTACAATACCATAACAACCATAAAATGAAGCCAAAATTTTAATCAATCATAAATATGAAATATTTGTTCAATTATTCCTTTTAAATACCTATGGTTATTCAAGTAGACCATTGGTATAACTTTTAATATTGATGGTCTCCATTAATTTCTCATGCTTAGAGTAAGGCAAGAAGTATCATAACTTTGATGAATTCTTACTTGGCATTGTTTTTTGTTGGAGGTTTGTACCAACAACCAAGTTCGTAAAGTGGTATACATCTCCACCTGGTGTATAATACTAAAATAAATAACCACCTTTCTTTCAAGGTCTTTCATATCGTGTCATATATTCTCTTATAATAACCATCGAGCCAATCAGAAATTCAATGCCTTCAGAGTTTGTTATTGATTGCATGATCAAGATCTCCTTTCCCTCTAAGAAACATGCCAACTAATAGTTAGTTCCCCATTCATTACCTCTTGGGGAAACCCTTTTGTAAATGTTCCCTGCAAAAAATGGAGTGCCAACACGCGAGTCCACTAAATGACCAAAGCATAAAACATTGATTCTAGTTATTCAAAATTTAATAGAAGGTTTCATCAAACCTGGTAGTATGAGATCTGAGATGTGATCATAATCTACTGAAATGTTTGATTGGTCCTCCTCCAACTACGATAATTCCATAGTTATACATTGACCAATGGGGACTGATACATGATCCCATCTATCAACCCAGTTTTTGGATTCACAATCATTCCATTCATTACCACTACATGGACCACATAAGAAAGAGAGTTTTCTCATCCATATTTCAACTATTTCATTGTATGATGTTCTAACTGAATGGAATCCATGAGTTCCTTGGATGTTTTTTCATTCTTACCACTGTGATCGATCGACATCAACCACCTTCCAAAAATATCTATGTACATGTCCTTTCTTGGGTGATTGGTCTTCACGGGTTCTTGTTCTCTCCCATTACTGAAGAACACCATTCAACAATGGATTTTACATATTGAATGAGGTAAGTAGTTATGTCTGCTCAATCATGCTCCCATTTCCCCTGCCCAAACTCAAAATAGTTCCAAGTATGTGGTACCTTGAGTTTTTTGTACAACATACACAATCAAGATAATTTTTTAACTGGCACGCGCAACCATCTAACCAAATGCAATGGTGATCCATCTGTATTTTCTTCTCCTTAGGGTTATTGTAAAACAATGGAAATAAATTTTGTATGTAGGCTAAGTCATGGCATCAATCATTGTTGATATAGAAGCTATACTCCAATTTAACTTTGTTTTCTTCATTACTATTCATCCCATGCCTTTATGTGATATGGACCGTTATATTGACCTTCTTTGAGTGATAATATTGGATTTGAATCTCATTTTATGGTTGAAGGGTGTATCTCTCAGACAAGTCAACCACTAATAATATAGTACCAACGGGAAATGTTCTAAAATGCATATTCTAAAATGATCATCCTTCCATAGATCCACATGGATATGCTAAACATATTGTCATGTTTTTTTGATGAAATCCTTGATGAAGTCACATACTCATACCTAGGAAGTCACCAATTGTATCTTTTTTATTGCCTTCCCTCCATTAATATCATATGTGAAATACTTAAATATTTGCAAGGAAACCTCCTTCCTCCCCAATTCATACTCATCGTTCACATGGATGCACTTTCTCATAAATGTCATTCCACCACACCTGGGGCATGTCCCATCTAAGCAATGTTTTTGATAAAATGTACAATCCTCTGGCCTTGTACACAACATGTTGTGAATAAAGTCTCTAGATGATGACGACGACAATATAAGTGAGAATTTATGCACAAGGGTGTTATGTAATACACGATGTTGAATTCACATACTAGTAACTGGGAAGCCACCAATTGTATCTTTTTTCTTTCCTGCCCTCCGTCAATATCATATGTGACATATTTAAATCTTTGTAAGGAAACCTCCTTCCTCCCCAATTCATACTCATTGCTTACATGGATTCACTTTCTCAAAAATGCCACTCCACCGCACCTGGGGCATGTCCTACCTAGGCAAGATTTTTGATAAAATGTACAACCCTATGATGTTGCACAAAGAATGTTGTGAATAATTTTTTTAACCATATATTGTTGTGTGTGTGTGTCATAATAATAACCATAATCAATGTGATATCTACAATAACATGTGTTACGAATTGTGTTATTCAAACATACCAAGGCTTGCATTTATGGAAAGATCTTTGGACCAAGTTAAGTGCATTGTGTATTGTCATGAATATCTCATACAATTCTATTTTTGTAATGTGAAGAAAACTTTTAATATGAGGTTCACGGTCCCTAGACCCCCTTCTCAATTTTAGTACATATTTTCGGTTGGAAGAAGACCTAGTGTTCTCATGCTAGAAATCCTATACTAGTCTCTTAACTGCTCCAATTAACTTCATGTCAAAATGAGGTAGCCTACCAGTGAAGGACCACAAATATGTTGGGCCACTTGTGTCAAGGATACGAGAGGTTTGTTGGAGAAAACAATGTTTTCTTGTGATGTTTCTAACAATGGATTGTGAAAAGACATGAAAGGATGCATTACAATATTTAGAATGAGATTTCTTACCAATTTTTTGAAAAGAATCCACAAGGTTTCTAACAATATGATGACTTTTTTTGAACTTTTGATTTTTTTTAATGCCTAAAATTATCCTAACAATAGTCAAACTTCTAGATTTTAACAAAGCAAAAATTAATTGACATTTAGCGACATTAGACATTGGCTCAAAATATTATTTAGTTATTTTATAAGAATGATAATGAATAATTTTCTTAGGTAACTTACCTTCAAGTGATGCTAGACCACTTTCATCCACTTGAATACATTCAAGAGTTATTCACCGCACACTACTCAATCTAGGTAGGGATGATGAACCTGTATTCTAGTGTTCTTGACCTCCCTACTGTGCAATTAACAATGTTGCAATTTTTTCCCCTTCAATCATTGGTGGATCAATTATGAAAGGAGAGTGGACATGCCCATGTCTATTTTTTGGAAAATTTGACTATCCAACAAGAGATTGCACCATAAGAAATTCTTCACCAAAATGTTATGCACCATTTGCATGTTGTTGGCACAGGGGTAGACCCAGGGTTCTCACTACAACAACGCACCAACAAAACCCTAACTACGGGCCCTTTTGGCAACACCTACGAAGAAGATTAAGTCTCACCCGAGGTAGAGGCAAGGGTTGTTGCAGGAATCCGATGTATACAACCTTAGCTGGGACATAGATCTATGATTCTAATCACTTAACAGAGCACTCAACAGTTATACTTATCAATATTTAGTTATTAGCTACAGCACAGTTAAACCCTAATTACAACACAGCGCAATATCCAACCAGATTTAGCATCTAACAACACTTAGCATGACGAAACAGATCAGGTCTTAACAGATTCAACACTAAGCATATATATATATATCAGTTAAGATCTAACATCCATCCATATTATTAAGCACTAAGCATTGACAAATTATTCATCTATATTAAAGCACTAAGCACATTAACATATAATCATATCAACACATTGCACAAAGCAAAGCAACATAGCATGTACGTGGTTCAACCCTCCCCTGGGGCCACGTCCACCAACTCTTCTTCTCTTCTATTATCTTATATTAATCAATTACATGCACAGAGCCTAAAAAACCCTACTCCGCATAGGACAGAAGATATGCACACACCTCACTATATCCTCCTTCCCTGAGCTATGTTACAGCACTAAGCCCTCTACAGACACTTGCACTCAGCTCTACAAGCTTCCCACAGTATGCACAGAGCACTTACAATCCTTCGATCACATAGATCGATCACTAGAACTTAGCACATTTGCCTAACATCACATAGATTCCCCTCCTTACATTGCCTAGACATCTATTTATACTTTACAAACTAGGCCTAAACATGGGTAAACCCATGGGCCGACATCCCATACCCATTACATAATTCTAAACCCCAAAAAGGACCCAAAAAGGGGCCAAGATCTCGTGATATCTACTTTGTCTTGCGATCCTCCTTCAATAGGCTGTCGAAGTCCCAAAATAGGTCAAACTTGACCAAGGATATACCAAAACTTGTTTAAGGGCCAATAGGACCCCAACACTCACATGTGACTCATCCCGAGTCACTCTGATCTAGGTAGTTATTCTTTGAAATCCTCAAGCTTGGCTTGAGATGCTTTGACTTGTTGATGTGCCATGACCTTCTGTGTAGTGAACTCTTGGATGACTACCTCGTTCATGGGTCCTTCTAGGCGTTGTTCTTCTGCAGCAACAACTTGTTCCAATTCTGCTCCTCGACCTTCAATCCCTGTGAACAGTTGGTAAGCCTCATCCTATACAGGTTGGAGTCTTTGAGTCACTTCCATGACTTTGCTCTGAATGGTGTGAACCTGTTGATAGGATGTGCATTTCTCCTGGGATCATTTCATTATTTCCACGACTAACAAGGGATTCAACTATGCCCGTATTGTCTCTGCTTGTTTCTTCGCCTCCTGGAGTTGCGACTCCAGTGCCTTTAGTTATGCATTCTCAGTGAGTTTCTCATAAATCTAGGCACTGTGATCACTGAGTTTCTTGCATTCCATGGAAAAAGCCTTTATTCTCTCAACTGTGCTCTGGGCAATTGCTTCTCTTTGATCTCTGACATCTTGCAGAGTGTTGGGAACTATGTGGAGCTCTAAATCTGTTATTCTTTGTTGTAACTGTTGGATGGCTTCCACAAGTTTCTCTCCTTTATTCTCAACCCAGTCTTGTACCTGTGGCTCTAAGCCTATCACGGAGCGAAGTTCTCTGTTGATTGCTTCTTTTACCTTGCGTTTCCCTACGGGAAATTGTTCCTTTTCTTGCTTCATTTGCGCTTTCTCCTCGTCAAACTTTGTCTGGAGAGCAATCTTCTCCTTCTCTACAATTTGGCGTTGTTCTACAAGTACTCCTTGTACTTGCGTCAAAGCCTAGGTGGCTTGTTCTATTTCCTCTTGTGCTCATTGAAGGCGAGATTTAGTTGCATATGCTAGTTGACGGAGTTGGGCTGGCTCATCTCCTAATTCTTGTTCTCCTGATGGCAGGGGCACAGTGGAGACTACGGGACTTGATTGAAGAGCTTGTTGTACCCCTCGGAGCTCTACCTCAATTCTATCATACATTTCCTCCTGCTTCGCTCTTTATTTCTCCTCGATTTCCAGTGAAGTGTCATTTAGAGATGCTATGATGAAGTCAAAGTCATCAGGAGTAAGTGTAGTCTGCATCTTGGTCACGGTGCCTCTTGATTTCTTCCAGGAAGAAGGTTTTGGGGGAGAAACCTTCCTCTTCTTCAAGGGGTCAGCCTCATCTCTGGGTGGTGTTACTTCGCCTTTATTTTGTTCATCTTCTCTGACCTTCATCTCTTCTACATCGTCATCACCTCCTCGCTCAGGTGATATGGAAGTAGTATTCCCTGAGGCGCTTCTTAAATCTTGGACCTCTTCAGTCTTTTGTCTTCTGTTGGTTCAAGGTGTGTCATGTTCTTTGTGAGTCCAGTTTAGGATCAGACATCTCCGCAGGGTCAGTGGAGATAAGGAGGTTCATAGACATGTCCTTAGTGATCTCCTCTGGTTCCTTTTCTCTAAGTTTATAGTACAACTGGAGTTTTTCCTTGTGTTCATTAGCTCGTGTTGTAATGTAAATGAAATGTCGATCTGCATTGAACTTCATCAAGGGTCAGAACCTCTGTAAGGTATTCAGAGTCATGCGAGGCTCATCTTCAATGGATCTCTTTAGTTGAAGGTAATAGGTATGAAAAACAACGTTCGACTGCCACTATTTGTTCATATCACTTGAATACCAAAGGATAGTGAACTTCGCGGCAAGTGGCTCAAATGGTTCGATATCCGGGAAGGTCGCACCTTCCATCATTTAAGAGGAGACAAAGGCGATAAGGATCAGGAGCCAGCTGAAATGGAACTCATAGCCTTGATCCCTGGCTTCACGGTATTCTAACTCAAGTTGATTGACTAGGTACTTCTCCCAGTTCATATGCAGGCCTTCCACACACTTTCCCGCGAGGTTGACAACAAAGCCCGTGACCTGTGTAGGTTGGATCTTGCATACCATATTTCCAGCTATTAACTGACATGCTAAGCGCACTGTTCCATTCTGAATGGAGGCTACCTTGTAGCCTCGCATCCCCTTCTCGACATCGTTGTATGTGTCCTTAATCTTTTGTGCTAGAGCGCAATCTGTGGCTTTTCCTAGGTATAACTCCTGCAGGTCAGGTCCTTGCATACTCAACCCTATGATCCTATGGATCAACATTAGATCGATTGTAATATAATGGTCTATCCATAAATAGCCTCCATGGTAACACGACATTAGAAGCTTAACACAGACATTAACATCCTGGTGTCTTCTGAAGTGTGGGATCTTCATGACACTTAGCAAGGTGGACTGCGTGAGGTTCATCTTCCATGGTTGAGGGATTATCTTTGAGTTCTTGCCCTTCGTTCTGGTTAGGTACTTGTACGGGGCGAGCATGTTATGATTCTTGCGATCTCTGAGGTTTAACTCGCTGAACTTCAATGTTGTGATCTTGTCTTGCTATGCTCGAACTACGCGTATCCCCTTTAGGAGGTACGCAGTGACCATGGTGTACTCAAAATATCTGGGTACACTATCATGACTTACCGCGCCAGCTAGAGGTGGGATATAGTCTAGTAATATAGATGGGATCAACTTCGCATTGGCTAGATCGTCTCTGTGCTTGGTTCTCTTTTCTATTGATGATCGGGATGATTCAGCTCCACAAGAAGTCGACGGAGAGGCTTGCAGTCCTCTCGTTGATGATGCTTGTATACCTATAGACATCGACATTGCTCTTTCGGTCATGAGGTTGATGAGAACTTCCTCAACAATTTTATCTGCAATGATGAATTCATCTAACATACACGCTCGGGGTTAACAATCTCGGGTTCGAAGAATAATATCTCAATGAAGTGGGATAGATGTAAAAAGCACAATGATTACTATGCGAAATTCTAGTCTTTGGTTTTAAATAGCTTCGCTTGGTTCTCATGTTCTTCAATCAAGTGTGTGATCCTCCTAGTCATGAAATCTTTTAGCTCTTGCTTCTTTTGTTCTAAGACATTTTTTTCTTCCCTTCTGGCCTGATCTCTTTCAATGCAACGTTTTCCAAGCAACATAGTAAATGGGGCGTTGTCCTCAATAAATTTAACAACTTCAAATTCCTCCTCTGTCGAAGTTCCATTGGCATCCATAGATATCTGGGTGAGATTTCCACATAGGTTTATCAGCCTTCCTCTAAATAAACCTATTCCTCTGAATGAAGGAATCATAGCAGGCTTTCCTAAAAGTTCCCAAGTTCTTTCTGCCATGATATTCACATGTATTTCTTCATCCAGAACACAGTCAATGTCTAAGTCTCCTATTCTTGCTTCAATGCATCCTTTTTCTTTGAAGACCTCTGATAAACTGATATGTCGATGATCATTCAGGGTTTCTTTTATCTGTAGCAATACTTTCTTTGATTCTTTCTATGGTTCTTCCCTGGTTTCAGTTCCTTGATCTTTCTCATGGCCTTCTTGTCTCATATTCATCCTTTCAAGCTGAGAAATCATTCTAGGGCAATACAAAACTTCATGGTCCATAGCTTTGCAACAAAGGCAACTAGATCTTCTTCCAGGGCATTCCTTAGCAAGATGTCCTGGTTTTCTGCAACTGTAGCAAAGGGTTAATCCTCTCTATCCTTTAAATGATCCCCAACCTTTCTTGTACTGTGCGCTAGGATCATAGTAGCTAACCTACAAAAAATTCTTTATAGGGTCCTTCATCCATTTGTTAGTCCAAACATTCTTTCTCTACATAAGTATAACATATTTTTCACTATTCTTATCATATCTAGTTATATCACATCTTCTTTCATCTGTCAATGCCCTAGTTTTCAAGCTAGGACAAATCTTATCAAACATGCCTAGATCCATACTTTAGAAACAAATATTTCCACTAATCTTACTTCTATAGAACACAAAGATTTCAGATCTATAACTTTTCACTATTATTACCTTTATCAAAGCACAAAGCGTTCAGATCTTACCTCTTTTCTTCAGATCGGACTTCCTTTCTTTAGCACATAGATTCACAAACTAAGTAGCGTATTGTGCACTAGAGCGACAAATCTATGCACAGAGTTTTCACAATTTCAGATCATATCTTTGCACAAAGCTTCTTCTTTCTCAGTTCCCAGCAATCATAGTTTCAGGTCCCGACAACGGAACCATTTTTTGGCACAGGGGCAGACCCATGGTTTATGCTACAACAACACACCAACAAAACCCTAACTACTGGCCCTTTCGGCAACACCTGCAAAGAAGATGAAGTCTCACCCGAGGTAGAGGCAAGGGTGGTTGCAGAACTCAGATGTCTGCAACCTTAGCTTGGACACAGATCTATGATTCTAATCACGTAATAGATCACTCAACAGTTATACTTATCAATATTCAGTTCTTAGCTACAACACAATTAAACCCTAATTACAGCACAGTGCAGTATCCAACCAAATCTAGCATCTAATAAAACTTATCATGATGAAACAGATCAGGTCTTAACAGATTCAACACTAAGCATATGTATATCAGTTCAGATCTAACATCCATCCATATTATTAAGCACTAAGCATCGACAGATCATTCATCTATATTAAAGAACTACGCACATTAACGTATAATCATATCAACACATTGCACAAAGCAAAGCAACACAACATGTGCGTGGTTCACCCCTCCCCTGGGGCTACGTCCACCAACTCTTCTTCTCTTCTATTATCTTCTATTAATCAGTTACATGCATAGAGCCTCAAAAACCCTACTCCGCATAGGACAGGAGATATGCGCGCACCTCACCAGATACTCCTTCCCTGAGATAGGTTACAGCACTAAGCCCTCTACAGTCACTTGCACTCAGATCTGCAAGCTTCCCATAGTATGCACATAGCACTTACAATCCTTCGATCACATAGATCGATCACTAGCACTTAGCACATTGGCCTAACATCACATAGATGCCCCTCCTTACATTGCCTAGACATCTATTTATACTTTACAAACTAGGCCTAAATATGGGTAAACCCATGGGTTGGCATCCCATACCCATTACATAATCCCAAACCCCAAAAAGGGGCCGAGATCCCGCAATCTCTGCTTCGTCTTACGCTCCTCCTTCGATAGGCTGTTGAAGTCCCAAAATAGGTCAAAATTGACCAAGGATCTCCCAAAACTTGGTCAAGGGCCAACACATGTCTAATTTCATCCATTGTATAATTAGCTTCAAGAAAATCCTCCATGATCTAGTCATACACAACAATTTGTCTTGATGAGATAGTGATTATAGGTACAATAGAATGTTGAATTGGATTGGTCTCTACTGAAATCTTGTTCTTTTCTTGTGTTGATGGAGGAGAAACAACAACGACATCTACTCCACTAGAAATTGGATTTTTCTTTCCGAAAGTTTTCATTTTGACATACATACCCTTTCCTTTTCTCTTTCTTCATTTACCTTTTTGATGGGTTTTTCTTTCCTTGAGGACATTCTACATTGATTCTATAGGTTCCCCATGTTTAAAGAGAAAAATTGTCTTCCAAGCACACCACAACAATTTTTTCTTGGTATTACACAATAAGACATAACTAACAATTCCAATTCCAATTGGACAAATTTGTCTTGGTATTACACAAGAAGACACAACTAACAACTCCAATTGGAAAAATATGTCTTGGTATTACACAAGAAGACACAACTAACAATTCAAATTAGACAAATTTGTCTTGGTATTACACAAGAAGACACATCTAACAATTCCAATTGGACAAATTTGTCTTGGTATTACACAAGAAGACACAACTAATATTTCCAATTGGAAAAATTTGTCTAGGTATCACAAAAGAAGACACAACTAACAATTCCAATTCCAATTGGAAAAATTTGTCTTGGTATTACACAAGAAGACACAACTAACAATTCCAATTCCAATTGCACAAATTTGTCTTCCAATTCTTCCCACAATTGTCTTCCAATAACATAATTTGTCTACAAATTAAACAACAATACAAAAAGAACAAAAACATGTCTATTCTTGTTATTTTTGCATGCATATGTTGGGTTGTTTGAGTAAAGAGATATATGGATTTGAGGAGTGTGCTTGACACATAAAACTTCCTACCATAAAAACATGCACATCCCTGTTGGGCAGGAATGAACGCCAAGCACACTCAACCTCAAGGATTTTAAGTCACAAGAACATGTGTGCGCTCTTAATGCAACGGATATAGCATTTATTGTAGACAAAAACAATTATGAATAAAGATGTATAGGGGTTTGGGGACAACTAGGAACTAAGGGCTTAAGAATTAAAGTGTTTTGAAGCATAGAGTAATGGTTAGAGCACCAAGATGGAGGTGGAAGGGTTGTGGGTCCTTCAACAAGAGGTATAGTCATAGTGCACTTAGAGCTCAGGTGTGGAGGGGGATAAGGGTCGAGTATAGATTATGACTTGGCTTATATGGAGCTAGGGGGTCTAGGTCATCATCTAGGTAAATCTATAGGTCATGGTCTAGGTATATTTAATGGTCATGGTATAGATCTAGTTATAGGTCTATGTCATGGTGTAGGTCATGGTATAGGCGTAGCTCTAGGTATATGTCATGGTCTAGGTCATGGTCATGGTATAGGTCTAGGTCATGGTCTAGGTCATGGTCATGGTATAAGTCTAGGTCATGGTCTATGTCATGGTATATGGTCTAGGTCATGGTTTATGGTCTAGGTCATGGTATATGGTCTAGGTATAGGTATTTACATGCCTTACCACGTCTAGGTCTTGCTATGTCTAGGTCTAGGTGTAGGTCTTGATTTATCTAGGTCAAGGCCATTTCTTTCCTTGAAATGTACCAAAATTTCTATCGTGTGTGACAGTCTGAGAGGGAGAGAGAGGAATACATAGAGGGGGAGTAGAGAGCGTGTGTATGATAGTTTTAGAGGTAGAGAGAGGAAGACAGAGAGGAGGGGTGGAGAGAGAGGAAGAAAGAGAGTGTGAGATGGGGAGATAGGAAGACAAAGAGGGTATGTGAGAGTGAAGGAGAGGAAGATAGAGAGGGGGGTAGAG
>ML795710.1:120600-140491 GCA_009831015.1 Picea engelmannii | reverse complement strand
GGGGGGGGGTAGAGAGAGAGTGTGAGATGGGGAGAGAGGAAGACAAAGAGAGTGTGTGAGACTTGTAAGTTTTAAACATGTGAAGTAAAGAAATGCATACTGATTCTTAAGAAAAACATAAATTAATCAATGGATCATACACACAGTACACAGATATTTATGTTGGAAACCCTTAATCGGGAGAAAACCAACCTTCCTTGGTTCTGCACCTTTCAAATATTCATTGTATTAATTTAACCATTCACAATACAATATATAAAATATTTTAGGTATTTCCTAGCTACCAAAACCCTAATCCCTTATTACGGGATTAATTTAGAAAATCGCTAAAAATAGCAAAATCTATTAAAATAGAAAAAAACGCCCAAAAACAAATTTTGGGGTGCTACCCCTAACCCCATCAGCTCCGAGATACCACCCTGAGCCGAACGTTGTGCATAGCTAGGGGGGACAAAATTTCCCCCCCCGGGACCCCCCCAAGAAAAGGCCTAGTGTACATGACACAAACAAAAAATGAAGTTGGGATCGTCAAATGTAGTTGTCGAATCTGACATGCCCACACACACACATTTGAAAGAATATAACACATACCAAACATTCTCCCACTTATTGTTTTATTTTCATACAGGGTTAGTCAACAATCTAGGGTAGCAATGCCCATTGTTACTCTACACCAGGAGAACTTCTTTGTGCTCGTAGACTTTGTCAATGAATTTGCAACATTCTTCAAAGTGTCAATCTTTTCCAGGGAAACCTTCTTTTCTTCAACCATGTCTCTCACAAAGTGATAATGAATATCAATATTTTTTTCTTCAAATGATAAGAATGGTTCTTTGCCAGGAAGATTGCACTCTAACTGTCACAATATAATATCACTACTTGTTGTACCAACCCAATACCTGAACACAATCTATGTAACCATATTGCTTTCTTTCTTGCATGAGTGAATGCCATGTATTCAACTTATGTAGTTTAGAGTGCCACTACAATGTGTCTTTCACATCCAACTGATTGCTCCTCCAAATAGGTTAAACATATACCCACTTGTATATATTTTGTGATCCAGATCTCCAACCCAGTCTGCATCAACAAACATGTGTATGTCCAACACTATGTCCAATCCCGGTCTTCCTTGGTAGCACAATCCATAACTAGTAGTGCCACACAAATACCAAAAGACCCTCTTCATTGTTGTCCAATTCTCCTTCCCTAGTTTTGACGTATACCTACTCAAAACTCCCACTGCATGTGCAATGTCCAGTATAGTATAGACCATTGCATACATCAAACTACCAACTGCACTAGTATATGGAACATGAGACATGTCCTCTTCTTCTTCATGTTTCTTGGGACATTGATCTGCAAATAAATTTACACCTATAGGAATAGGAACCTTGACCGGTTTACTTCCATGAATATTAAACCTATACAATATCATTGCAACATATTTTATCTTATTCAACTAGAGTTTCATGTTTGCACGATCTCTTTTAATCTCCATTCCCATAATGAAGTTAGCAGCACCGAGATCCTTCATGTCAAATTTGGAGGATAGTTGTGATTTAACCTCCTTGATAACATCCATGTTATCTCCTACCAACAACATGTCATCAACATACAACACTACATAAATTAAGTGATTACCAACATGCTTGGAATATACACAGTGATCAGCCCTACTTCTCACAAATTCCAATCCAAGGATGTATGTGTCAAAATTTTGGTACCACATCCTAGGTGATTGATTCATACCATATAGTAACTTCTTTAGCTTACATACCAACTCTTTCTTTCCCTTCACTACAAAGCCTTTGGGTTGCTTCATGTATATTTCTTCTTCCAGATCCCCATGTAGGAATGTTGTCTTCACATCCATCTGTTCCACTTCAATATCAAAAGTAGCAATAATAGATAAAATAAATATAATAGAATTTAACTTGGCAAAAGGAGAAAAAATCTCACCAAAGTCAATTCCCTCTACCTCGGAATAACCTTTTTCTACTAATCGATCTTTGTATTTCTCCACTTTTCCTTATGCATTAAAATTCTTCTTAAACAACCATTTGCTACCAACAGATTTTCTTCCAGCTGGAAACTCAACTAGATCCAATGCCTCACTCTTATCTAAGGCATCCATTTCTTCAACCATGGCCTTCTTCCAGAGTTTACTATCCTCTGAATTCATTGCTTCCCTGACAGTTCTAGGATCATCATCAATAATAGATAAAGCAAAATTAGAACAAAAATTAGGTGGAATATACCTTTATGGTTTCCTTCTTTCCCTCACTGATCTCCAAAATATTGGGGTATGAGGTTATTCTTCTTCTACTTCATCTTCTTAAATTGATTAAGATTTTGCATCATCCAACTCAAACTTTATTTTCTCAGGTTCTTCTTTCCTTGGTAGGAATTCCTATTTGGGAACATCTTTCACCTCTCTAAAAACAACATCCCGATTGTAAACAGTCTTCTTAGTTTCTGGGTTCCAAATCTTATAACCTTTCACACCATCTTTATAACCAATAAAGATACACTTTTCAACTTTATTATCCAGCTTACTCCTATTTTCCTTTGGAACATGTACATAAGCAGCACAACCAAACACTCTTAGATGTTCAAGATATGGTTTCTTACCAGTCGATAACTCATGTGGAGTTTTATCATGCAGCGCTAATGGGGGTGATCAATTGACCAAGTAACATGTTTTACCCATTGCCTCTTCCCATAATTCTTGTCCTAACTTGGCACCACTAAGCATGCTCTGTGCTTTTTCCATCAGTGTCGTGTTCATCCTTTCTGCAACTCCATTCTATTGAGGTGTGTATGGAGTAGTATTCTACCTTTCTATACCATAGTTCTTACAGAATTCTTTGAATTCATTTCTGCATAATTCTCCACCATTATTTGTCCTCAATACCTTTATTTTCTTGTTTATCTAATTTTCTACCATAGCCTTAAACTCTTTAAGTTTATCAAATACCTCAAATTTCTTTGTAAGAAAATAAATTCATGTGTTCCTTGAGAAATCATCTATGAATGAAACATAATACGCATATTTACCTACTGATGGAATAGGAATAGGTCCAAACACATCATTGTGTATCAACTCTAAGATCCCCTTTACTCTTGCAACACCATATGGTAATCTTACTCGATTTTTTTTGTCATATATGAAATGTTCAAAGAAATCAAAATCCATAGCGGAATTAGACATACCTTCAACCATACCTTTACCATGTAGTTTTTGAAGGAATTTTCTCCAATATGCCCCAGTCTTTGATGCCACGACATGGTTTTATTTCCAGGGACAATATTGGTATTTTCTTATTTATTTCTCTGATCGAGGAAAATGAAATTGTTACACCCATTAGTATAAGTGATTCTCAACAACTTTTACAGATTTCCATACCGAACTCCCCTCATCAAAACCATTTCTCCACGTACCATCTTGCAAGTTCCCTTTCCCAATATAGTATCCACACCTACATCCAACTTGCTTACAGATATTAGGCTCCTGGCTAGTTTTGGAATGTGCAGAACCCTAGGGAGAGTTATAATCCCTCCATATTTTAGCAACAACTTAACCCTTCCACGTCCCATGATTTTGGCTCTCGATTCATCTCCTACGAATACATCACCACCATCGTTTTTTTCATATTCACAGGACCACTCCCTGTGAGGATTCATATGATATGAATCACCTAAGTTGATCAACCATACACCATGATATGTATGTGTACCTCTATATGCCAGGTAAACATCACCTCCTTCTTCAGTGGAGGTTTTTGCCTCTATGGAAGAGGTATTATCAGATCCCTTTGGTTTATCAACCTTCTTATACTTGTAATATTTCTTATAATGCCTTGCTTTACCACACTTCCAACATTTCCTCAAAGATTTTCCTGGAGACTTAGATATACCTGTAGATTTAGATGTCCCCCCGAAGAATTACCAGGATTCTTGTCTTAGGTATGACCTCTTACAAATAAAGCATATGTGCTTTCACCATCCATGCTTTTCCGCCTCATCTCTTCAGATAACAAGGATGCAACTACATCCTCATACTTCAATTTAGATTGAGTGGTACTACCAATTGATACAACCAAATTATTCCAAGAGTCTGGAAAAGAACATAACAAATTAATACACTTATCTTCTTCTACAATCGTACTATTAACAAATACAAGTTGAATTACCAAAGTATTGAAGGCATTTAGATGTTTTGTCACAGAATATCCATATTCCATCCTAATATGATACAACTTCTTTCAAAGAAACAACTTATTTACCAGGGAATTTGATTGATAAAAATTCCGTAACTTTTCCCATAGTTCCTTGGCTATAGATTCTCACGATACATTCAACAACACTGAATCTTCCAGGCAGATTCAAATAATACTCCTTTCTCTTCTATCCAACTTCTCCCAATCTTCCTTCGACATACCCATAGATTATGTACTAGTAGTTTGTATACTAGTAGGTTGTGTACCATAGACTATGTGCCAGTAGAATACATACCAATAGGTTGTGTACCAGTATCCACAACAATCCATTGTTATTTGTCTACAAGAAGGTCCTCCATCTTGAGCTTCCATGGCTCAATTTTTTTACCGTTGAACTTCTCTATCTCGATTCTAGAAGAGCTCGTCATTCCTCTTTCTACACTCAAATCACCAATGAAAAATATCCCACTGAACCTAGGTTTATCACAGAACCAAGATAAACTTGATCTATCAAGACTGAGCCAAACCTGCTAGTGGGAAATAACCCCCCTTTAACTACACCAGGGTTCAGAATGTAGGCAGAGTAAATAACTGTCTAAAAGATAATTAATTCTCAATACTACCCCAAACATACCAAAACTAATATAAAGAAAGAAAAGAGAAGAGATTGGGTAACTATACCTCTAATCCCATGCTTGGTGATGATCTCCTCGTGCTTGGAAGTTCAATTGATTGCACGCCTCCTTCCAGGGCTGACCTGCATACAAAGATTGAAAAACAAAGAACTACAAGAATGTTATTCCATATATAAGTTAGGGTTAGATGTTAGAATTTCAAAAATAAATCAAATAAAAGTATTCAAGACACCATCATTCAGGACAAGAAAATGTAAATCTTTTATTCATAACACAAATATGATACCTTTACAATCTAATTCGGCCATCGTTCCGCGAACCTGATTCGAGATCCTCTTCACCATGCTCCAAGTGCACCTTGTATGAACTTCTTCTCTCAACCTTTTGATCTCTTCTATAGAAGGGAATGGGTTAAATGAAGGAAGAAGGGGCTAATGAGGGAATGTTGAGGCAAATTTCTCACAAAAGACAACAATATCTTGGGCAAGGAGGGGAAGTGAAATTGGGTAGAGTTTCATTGTTCGTATGCTTAGATTAGAAATGAGACCCCAACAACTCCTTTTACATTCCAAAAGGATGGTTATTTGGTTGGGTGATAGGTTATAGTAGGTGGATTAGTTGGGAAACCTCTAATATCCCGTGAATTTCAATGAATTCCTTGCAACTTTTTATTTTTGCAACTTTTGCAAGCATACGCAGGATGTAATGGTGCAACATGCATATGTACGCTAGTTGTAGTGGTGCAGAAAGCATATGTATGTGAGAAGTAATGGTGCAGGGCACATAGATCTTCTAAAAATTGGTTTTTTAAGAAGATATTCTCAGCAGTGCTTTGGAAAAAAATGCAAGTAGGAGGGCCAAGGCCATGTATTCATGTGTAGGGAAAGTTAGGGCTATAACATATGCCCCCTAATGCGTGAGGTTAGAAGAGAAACTGATGGTTGAAATACATTACAATATCTTCACCAATGTACGAGATCGAGTGAGCCTGGGACCAGAGTTTGGGAGATACCATATGCAAAACAACAATTGTCTCTCTAAGGTAGGCATTCACATGCTCAAGATGAAATAAATTATGGTTGCCAATCAAAGACACTATAGATCCATGTCATATAACTATGTAAAGTGTAGCCGCAAGAAATACTCAGCGGATCTACATCTCAAAATCAGTCAAAGATATACAAGTAGAGTATCCATCTTCAAGAAGCTAGTGACACTTGATGACTAGAGATGAGGCCTTCAAAGCTCAAGAAAAAACTTCAAGATCTTCAAAATTCAGGTAGGAGTACAATGGGAGTGCATAAATCACTACCCTAAGGTCTTCGACAGCTCGTCGAGAAAATACATGAGGATCTTGATGATCAGACAAAGAACTTCATCAATTTTGAATGAGGACTTGACTGGACTCTAAGGATGGCTGACTCATGAGGTCAAGAAACAAACTGCAGAAAGGTTGAATCAGGCTAGGTGAAACTTCCCTTGGAAAAAATCATGAAAGATGATCAGACTCAGGAAATATGACATTGACATAAGTTCACGATGCAGGTGGCAATGCAAACTCTCCATGTGTTTGAAAAAGCAACCAAATGGAGGAGGACACAGATCTATGTAGAGAGAACAACTTCCTAAGGTCATACTAGATGAAAATGATTGACGAACAAATGTGAGGATGTGCTTTGTCCAAGGGTGACTCTTTGTGCTACCGAAAAAAGAATACGTATTTCCCCTCCCCTCTTTTTGGGATATTTGATTTTTTTGTCTTTTTCAATTTTTTAAAGAGCTTGAAAAAGAATAAAAGAATGCTACGTTACAAAGGAGGAACAAGTGTTGCAAGCAAGCATACTAGTTCCAAGCACAAGGAACATACTAATGCTCAGAGAAAGGAGACATGTGCAGGAAAAGGACACTCGGGGAAAATTCCTCCATGGGTCAAGGTGTTAGATCGCAGAGGCAAAGTGCTACAAGGATTGCATATAAGGCATGCTTCAAAGGTTCAGTTGAGAGAAACATGTTGACGGCATTAGGCCAAAGACCTAGAGATGAAAATATGATTAAGCAAGACACAATGAAACCCCCTTCAATGCAATTTTAACGAGCCCAGAGAAGGTAAGCTCGTTAGGTTTTTCTCGTTTAGAGAGTCTAAAAAAATGTAAAAGAAGTCTCCATAGAGTACCTTTTTTGGAAATAGTCTAGTTGGTTCGAAAAAGAGGTAAACTTTCACCGAAAAGACGTCTATTCAAAAAAAATTTAACGAGTGTGACAAAGACAATATCACTCGACAATATTTTCAATTTTAAGGAGTCTGAAAAGAGCTTAACTATAGACTCATAGCCTTTTTCTGAGTTTAGTCTCCTTAGCCCGAAAAAGTGTAAAAGTTACTGAGGAGAACTCTCCCAGTGAGACGAATTTCCTGAGGCGTACCTTTTTCTGTTATAACCTACATGCTATAAAAAGGGTTAAACACATTCCAGTAGATGTTCTTATGGAACAATTTAATGAGTGTGAAGGAACAAGGTCACTCGTTGATCTTTTGAATTTTAGGGAGTCTAAAAAGAGCTTAATTATGGACTCCGTGGGGTTTTTTTTTTCGTAAGTAATCTCCAAGGCCCGAAAAAGGTGATAAACCAAAACCAAGGAGAATGTTCCTTTTTCAAAGGTTTAGTCCCTCATGCGTGAAAAAGGGTTAAACCTACGCCTGAGAATACTCTTCTAGCAAACCGAAGTTCCTAGAGCATATCTTTATTCGTGAAATTGACCGTCCAGACCGAAAAAGGGGTTAACTACTGCCGGAAAAAAGTGCCTTCAAATTTGAGTTTGGTGAGCGTGAAGGGAAACAAGATCACTCAGAAATATTTTCATGTTTAGAGAGTCTGAAAAGGGATTAAATAAGACTCCAGGGGGCTACTTTTCTCAGTTAATCCAGACAAGATAAAAAATCATAAATACAGTCTCGTCGGATGTTGCTTTCGAATTGTAAAGAAAGCTTGAAAGACAACAAAGCATTCTCATTTGGGAGTCCTGAGGGTGAGGGCAAGAATGATGGTATATCAAATGAATGAGGATCAATATCGTAATCATGACAGGACTAACAAGGACTCCTGATCCTATCGTCATTACTAACAGCATGGATGCCAAAATGCAACAAGGATCTACCTAGGGAATCCATGTAAAGGTAGGATCTATCACCTAATTACGACACTTCTATAGTAGTAATGAGGGTTCTATGTCGCACTTCGGTGGGGTCAATCTTATGTAAAATAAGCAAAGACAACGAGATGCATAAAGTGGAGGTGAAATCCTAAATTATATGCAAAAATTTGGAAAAAACGACTTTTACCAAAGGATACAAAAAGTGACCCATCTCTAAAAGGTTACCAAACCAAAAGAAAAAACTATATCATAACATCCAATAAGAAACTCGGAATCATAATCAAGTGATCATAAATCTAGGACAAACAACAAAGGGGGTCAAAAAGTGGCAAAAAAGGACAAAAAAGTCTATAAATAGAAGTTGACAACTCATTTTCACCATTGCAGTTTGAAAATTACCCAAAAGGAGAAAAATTCCCTTTGCTAAAGAAGTTGATTCTAGGAGCTTCAGTGGACGAAATGAACTTCCGCTCAGACCAAGTAAGTACAAATGGATCCGTCTTGCATTTCAATTAATCTTTTATGCATTTACTTTTCTTTTTGAGAGGGCGTGTTCTTCTAAAAAGAGAGGCCCTACATGTATGTGGGTTGTCCAAGGACAACCCATGTATGTACTCAAGCAGAAAACACTATGCCTGCATACATAGGCAACTGAGGCCAAAACAACCCACGTACACCCTCAAAATCTTGGAAAAAATTTAAAAAGCAATAGCTAAATCCCTTTAATTTGCCATGGAACATGATGTATGTCCACTGGAGGGAGAGGGAACATGAGGATATTTACATACTGGTCGAAGAGGACCCTGCCACCATCGCCGCATTGAAACAATGTGGGCTATGGAATTTATTCCGGTTTTCTTTTATGAGGGCACAACCCAAGCTATTGAACACCCTAGTTGATTACTTGCATCTGGATGCATAGGCATTCATGATAGAGGGACATTCGTTGACTCCAAATACTGAGGATATCTACTTCCTGACTGGCCTCTTGAGGAGAGGGGAACCAGTCAATCTGCAAACATTTCCCCCTGGGCCTTTCAACATTGAGGACTACATCCAGATGTATTGTGAGGTCGGCACTGAGAAGGTAGTTTCTCATGTGTCAATTCAAAACATCACGAGCTTGACTCTCAGAGTGATCTTACTGCTGATTGGGTGGATTATCATATTCATGGCCCTTCACTAGGCTTCACGAGCACGCATGCATTGTGATATTCAGTGCCAAGAGGCACATATATTTGACTGGAGTATGACCATGCTCACATGCATGAAGAGAAAACTAACATAGTTTCGGCAATGAAACAACAAGCAATTCGGGTTTGGTACTATTCTATGCTCATTCTTCTTCTTCGAGAGTACCCAATCTCAATCCTAGAGAGACTGTGCGAGGGCATGTGGCCTCCTTCCCAGTAGTATGCAGATGGGAAACATTGTTGCCACGACAGGGGGGAGGGAGGACCATAGATTCCTTCAATGACACATGCTTTGACTGGTGGGCATGACAGATTCCGGCAATAGAGGATGACCCCTACGTCAAGATCAACTTTTCCAGGGATCCTGACATGCCCATTCCTTTTGGAGAGGAATGAGGAGAAATAGCTAACATGATTTTTTTAATATTATTTAATTTCTTTTAATTTCTTTTGTATATATCATTTTTATGTGTGTATAGAGTACTGACTTTCATGTATCTACTATGTACAGATGTGGGACCAGTGCACCCGATAGAGTTCACGAGGACTCGATGACGTCCTTGACCAGAGGCGAGACCAATAGCAATCGGCGGACCAACAACCGTAGGGGGACCTCCAACCGGAGAGGTTGAGAGAGTCTTGAGACAAGTCGAGCGCAACCTCACTGCGCTCACTCACACATTACCCATGGTCGAGATCGAGGATCTCCCACCCTCCATGCAACCTCATGTAGTGGGGGTACCACAGACTTGGGTCCAGCTTTTTTGGTGTCTAGCCAACATCGTTGTTCATTATGGTAGGGCCAATATGCCCCGAGCTTAGATAGGCTAGATTTTAGATGTGTCGAGGGCACCATTGTACATGTAGTTTTTGAGGGCATAATCCCATCGATGTATACTGAACCTTATTTTTGAGGCGTTCGCACCCACCTATGTACTCGTAACACTTTTGATATATATATATATATATATATATATATATATACATATTATTTGTCTTATGAATCACATTTGTTTACAAATGTATGTACATGTGTATGTGTGTGCTTCTCTTTCTATGTGTGTGTGACATGCCAATCTAATACGTGATTAGCTAGAGTATCTGTCATGTGATTAAATATCCTAGGAACATGGATATACTTAATGTAATCAAAGTATCATTCCAAGAGACGTACCCAAAGGAAACGTCGGTGTAAAGTAGGATCATAAACATGGTAAACTCCATTTAACTGAGGCACATCCAGTTGAGCATCTAGGTAGACTTGGAGGTGTGAAATTCTATGTGACAAGGCATCATGAAGCAACTCTATCACTGTGTTGTACTCGGCGACATTATTTGTAGTGTCACCTAGAAAAATACTTCTGGAAGATAGCAACTGGCCTCCAGGTGTGAAAATCACCCAAGTTGTGGAAGAAAGCCTTCGAGTGTGTCAGCTAGCACCGTCCACGAACCCAAAATGCACCTTTGATTCACTTGGCATCTACCACTGTTATCACCCGAACAATTTTTATCAGGACATAAAAACTTCTGAATTTTAGTGAGACGCTATACCACAGTAGAGGCGCGATAGTTCAGGGCACTTGTCTATATTCCGCAACGTGTGAACGAATGTAGCGGAAGTGGGAAGGGAGTATCTTGGCAGGCCGTCGATCTTGAAGAATCTCAGATCTACGGTCGAAGCCTACATCAGACAAACAAATAGCACAGAACTTAACATCGTGAAGGCATATCGGAGAAAACTACTCTGGTTTCGATGGGGAACACGTGGTGCTCTTACACACACATCAGGGGAGACAGCGGATTGCTCGAAACCACTTTTCCTATGGCTCCGATGTCACGTGTTTCAAAACGTCATGTCAATAGCTCGTGGGGAAGATGGTGGTTGGTCAGATCACCTCACATCACCGGTCCAAGTGCTTTCCCGAATGATGTACCAAAAGGATGCCACCACATAACTAACTCGAGGCTCATCATTCGAAGTGGATTGATGAAGCATGGCACACCAAGGTACTGTGACAATAATTCATGAGAAAAGTACACAGAACATCAAAATCTCATATATGAATCATTTTATCCTATTTTGGGAAATTGTCATCTTATGCGTAAGAAAAACAAGCTCGGCCTGTGCTCTTGAATTCTGTAAACCCAAAGGGTGGCCAAATCAAGGTCTCTGCGAAGTTCGGAAAGCATGGATAATATCCGTCAAATGGCGCCTGGCGCAATTGGGTTCTCAGCTAAGGTACCAGGCAGGTCAATAAGTAAGAATGAAAGATGGTTCTTGCAGATGCAGGTGACTAAATTTCATACCGAATCTGAAACTGAGACAGAGTCGGGAGTAAGATTAAACCCCATTATAAGGGATCTTGTTATAAATGAACACGCAGACAACACCTGCCACCTAGCCACAAAGAAGAAGAGGAGAAAAAGGAGGAAATTAGAGGCCAAAACCGAGATGATAAAGAGCATCGGGGAAAATTCTGATTGGTGGAGTACCCTGGAGGAGGAAATCACCAAGCTGAGGTGAATCCTCGGGTAAAATTTTGGTGTATTTCAGATAGTTTTGGACATATGTCGGCTTAAGAGAATTGAGTCATGATATGACAGATAAATTACTAACAGTCCCTTTAAATAATACAAATGTTCTTCCTTTTTGTAACTCATATCTATTTTTAGAATTATGAGGAAGTCAGAACGTTTTAAATTCCATATGAAATTCCTCTATATATGCTTGGCCTCACGAGTATAGAAAGAGAGAAAGGAGGAGCCTTCCCTCTGTGCAGGAAAACTTTATAAATCTCTGGGCCTGGAATGAATACATGGGTGTAGAGGCAGATTTTGGGACTTTTTATGAAAAGATTCTAATTGGTGGTGTTATGAGTCTCATTTTCTCTCATAGTATGTGATTCCTGTTATTCTGTATTTTCATTTTTCTTTCTTCTGTCTAAATTGAGAAACTAAAAATCCAGAATTCATTATTCGATTCTCTCAGCTTGACGATTTAGACTGTGTTCATCTCTTCTAAACCATTTCAGAATTCATTACTATAATTCTCTTATAATAGTTGTGTGTTTCTTTTCTTCTGATACCATCTAAAATTTTCAAGAATAAACTCAGAAGTCACTTCCTCATTTAGCCTTTTCCTCTTGATTGTTTTCATGATTTGGAAATACATCCTACATTCTTGACCCCATAGCCCAAAGGTCATCTTCAACTCTTCAACAACTTTATTAAAACCCCAAAACAAATCAATTCTAGCCACCGATTTCCATAGATGTATCAAGTGACACGAGAGAGCCCTCTCTGAGTTGAGCAAGCTAGTGCCTCAGCGCTAAAATTGGTTGAAACAGTTACCTCTGTCGTTTTTCTATTCATTCAGACAGATTTATAGAGTGCTAACATTTTGGCGTTGTTGCTGGGGATGAAATTGAAAATTTTTCCCTGGGAAGAACGACATAGTTGAGTTCTAGGGTCTGAGAGCGGTAGACACTTAGGCACACATTGGTTGTATTCCTTCTTGGGTGACTCCACTTCGGTTCGAAGGCGACTCCACTGATAAAAGAATCTTGAATTTCCAAGAGGCGATCCTGCTCTGAATACTTCAAGCGTGAGACTGAAACTTCACTAAAAGATGAAACCCCTTAACAGGGGCAAGGAAGGGCATCATGAGGGAAAACAGGTACTCAAAATGGGACCTCTTACAAAGCATTTTACTTTTCATTTTAAGTTGCATCTGCACCTTCCTTAAAAATGTCAAACGAACTTTCTTTTACCTATTGTATCTTAATAATGATCATGAAAGACTTAAAATTATATTTCCTCCTCTATACGTTAAACATGCATACCCTCACCTTGTCGTTGGTTCTAATAAAAATGTTTCACCTAGGCCACGCAATGACAATGACCAAGCTGATGAATCCCGTGAAACTCAGAGCAATTTCTCTCCCATTGTTCTTGGCCCAACACCCCCTAAGGCCCGACATAGATATATACCCTTAAAGCTACCCCAAACCCTTCATGATTTCCCTTCAAATTACTATGAGTTCCTACCTATGTTCGACAGAGAATCGAGTATCATATATGTTGAAAATCACATTCAAGGGTTTGAGCATTTTATAGATTTATTCAATATTGACCACGACGATGTGTGTATAAGATTTTTCTCTCAATCCTTTAAAGGAGACACCAAACACTAGTTCAAACACTTACACCTAGAAACCATCAGCTCATGGGTGGAATTGAAGAAGGTTTTTTTTTAATTTCGGGGCAAGGAGAAATCCTTAGAGCTGCAACTCACTGAGTTTTATGCCTTGAAAAGACGCAGCAATGAATCTATTTATGTATTCAGTATAAATTTCTCTAGCGTCTATTATAATTTGTCCAAAGAAATTCAATCCTCTGAAGCTGCTGCCATGCTCCATTACGCAACTGCTCTTCATCCAGATTTTTCTTTCCTCCTGATGAAAAGAAGACCTGGGTCCTTACAACAAATGTTTAGTGATGCTCAGGACATTCAACACAACATCCAAGCATGTAAACAAACCCAAAATGAGGAGTTGAATGTTCAAGGACATGAAAGTGAAAATGAACAGAAAATAGTTGATTGGAATCTTGAGCATAGAATTGACAATATCATGGGTCCTCTTGAAGTTTCCAATGCTAATGATTTTGAAAAAAATTACATCCCACTTGTCGAAAGAGGAGGTGTTCATACATTCCATGATGAGCAGAGGGTGGATCATTTTATGTATTCATTTGTAGATAGTCAAGAATATGAGTGTGAAAAGCAGCTTGTTGAAGAACAGGTTGATGTGCTAAGTTTGTTCTTGTTAGATGACATGGCATATGTTAATGATTTGCCTATATATGATGAATATGATGATTACGATGTTGACCCCATGGAACAATCAACCACATGTTCTCTATCAGAAAATGTTCCTTTTCAACAGTATAATGAAAGCAATCAGGCTGCATATTACAATTACAAAGAAGAAAGTATTGAATCAGCTGAAGGGAATTCCTTACCTCTATGCTTTTCTTCTTTCAAATTGCTGAAATAAAATCCTAAAATCATCATCGAAGAAAAAGAATCCGTGTTTATGCAAAGCCGCCAGATCAATGGAGTAGAATGACAATATGTCGCAACATTCTTTTCATGTGCTTGGAGACCCTATTGCTTGCACTGAAATACAACCATATGTTGGCAATGAAATTGAAGACGGTTTCAAATCAGGTAGGACAACCCTACCATTATGTTTTGCTTCTTTCAAATTATTGAAGAAAAATATTTGTAGTATCTTAGGACACGGATCCTCCAAGCATGAACGGAGTGGTGATGATAATTCTATGGATAATCACATAAAGGGTCATGTCAGCCCAAATTTGCAGTCTATGTTTAGTTGTCATCCTGAAAAGGAAGAAGAAGTTGCTCCAGAAAGTATTGTTCAAGGTCATTTTCTCCATCCCAAAATCAGTATGGATTCTCAACGTGAAAAGGTGTTTCAAAGTATTTTCTCTTCCCTTGAGAATGACATCATGGTTAAATTTTTAAGCAACATAGACATGGATGAAGATTCTAAAATTGCATATATGGAAGTTTCCAGCAATAAAGAAACAAATGACATAGATGAAGCAGTGTATGCCATTTGTCCATCAGAAACACAGAAAGATAATGAAGAGGCAGTGGTTTTATTCAAGTCATTTCAAAATTAGGGTTTTGAAAATCCATCCGCGGGAGCTCTGGACTGTGAAGTAGTGCATGAGCAGGAACTTATTTCTATTTATTCACTGGAAAGTCAAAGTGGTTGTCCTCAAACAAATTTCCAGAAATTTAATGAAACCGCATCATAGTTGTTTGATGAACAAGAGGATAACCTTGGTGCATATTATATGGTTGTAATATTTGAAGATGTTCAAGAATATATGAATATTTTTGTTGATATGCATGGCCAAGCAGACAAACCTATCGTCGCCATTTCATTCGAAGATGTTCTCAGAATAGAAGAAATAGAGCAAAAACAACTAACATTGATGAAAGATACTTGCCTGTCGGTTTTTTCTCATCAGGGAGAAATGATTTTTCATGATTTTCAAGATCCGATGGCCATCCTATTATAGTCTTCAGTGAAGGATGAATTTGCTTCATTCATAAGCTCAAATTTTGGATTCAATTTTTTTTTTCAGCGGCCATCCTTTACGTTTTTCTACTACCTTGAGAAAAATGTGAAAGGAAAATCAGGAAACCAATTGCTTGATTGGTTGTATTGGAACTTTAGCATCACCTGAGTGAGTGGTCATCCCAGCAGTTTTAGGGTAGGTAGGGATGTGAAAATAAGCTTGTCGGTCAAGCATTTTTCTAGTTTGAGTTTTCTAGCACTAGATGTAGTCAGTTTTCAATAATGCACTCGGACGTCCCCCATGCAGTTGGAAGCAGTGCACAGAGCTTGGTAGCAGCAACACACACACATGTTTTGGGGAACAGCCCCATGGATCAGGCATCGGGTCTAGGAGTTCTTTGCTACCTTGCTAGGAGGACAGCATCCCTAGTTGGAGCCAATGTTATCACCCTAACAATTTATATCGGGATCTAAAAACTTCTGAAGTTTAGCGAGACGCTATACCACAGTAGAGGCATGATAGTTCAGGGCCCTCGGCTATATTCCGCAATGTGTGAATGAATGTAGTAGAAGTGGGAAGGGATTAGCTTGGCGGGCCATCGATCTTGAAGAATCTCAGATCTATGGTCGAAGCCTACATTGGACAAACAAATAGCACGGAACTTAACATCGCGAAGGCAGACCGGGGAAAACTACTCTGGTTTCGATGGGGAATCTTGGTGCTCTTACACACGCATCGGGGGAGACGGAGGATTGCCCGAAACCACTTTTCCTATGGCCTCGATTTCATGTGTTTCAAAATGTCATGTCAATAGCTCACGGGGAAGATGGCGGTTGGTCAGATCACCTCACATCACCGGTCCAGGTACTTTCCCAGATGATGTACCAAAAGGATGTCACCGCATAACTAACTCGAGGCTCATCATTTGAAGTGGATTGATGAAGCGTGGCACACCAAGGTATTGTGACAATAATTCGTGAGCAAAGTACACAGAACATCAAAATCTCAGATATGAATCATTTTATCCTATTCTGGGAAATTGTCATCTTATGCATAAGAAAAACAAGCTCGGCCTGTGCTCCTGAATTCTATAAACCCAAAGGGTGGCCAAATCAAGGTCTCTGCGAAGTTCGAAAAGCATGGATAATATCCGTCAAATGGCATCTGGCGCAATTGGTTTCTCAACTAAGGTACCAGGCAGGTCAATAAGTAAGAATGAAAGATGGTTCTTGCAAATGCAAGCGACTAAATTTCATACAGAACCTAAAACTGAGACAGAGTCGGGAGTAAGATTAAACCCCATTATAAGGGATCTTGTCATAAATGAACACGCAGACAACACCTTCCACCCAGCCGCAAAGAAGAAGAGGAGAAAAAGGAGGAAATCAGAGGCCAAAACCAAGATGATAGAGAGCGTCGAGTAAAATTCCAATTGGTGGAGTACCCTGGAGGAAGAAATCGCCAAGCTGAAGTGAATCCTCAGGTAAAATTTTGGTGTATTTCAGATAGTTTTGGACAGATGTCGGCTTAAGAGAAGGGAGTCCTGATATGATAGATCAATTACTAACGGTCCCTTTAAATAATACAACTATTCTTCATTTTTGTAACTCATATCTGTTTTTAGAATTATGAGGAAGTCAGAACGTTTTAAATTCCATATGAAATTCCTCTATATATGCATGGCCTCACGAGTATAGAAAGAGAGAAAGGAGGAGTCTGCCCTCTGTGCAAGAAAACTTTATAAATCTCTAGGGTTGGAATGAATACATGGGTGTAGAGGCAGATTTTGGGACTTTTTATGAAAATATTCTAATTGGTGGTGTTATGAGTCTCGTTTTCTCTCATAGTATGTGATTCTTGTTATTCTGTATTTTCATTTTGCTTTCTTCCATCTAAATTGAGAAACTAAAAGTCCAGAATTCATTATTCGATGCTCTCAGCTTGACGATTTAGATTGTGTTCATCTCTTCTAAACCATTTCAAAATTCATTACTATAATGTTTTGATAATAGTTGTGTGTTTCTTTTCTCTTGATACCATCTAAAATTTCAAGAATAAACTCAGAAGTCACTTCCTCATTTAGCCTTTTCCTCTTGATTGTTTTCACGATTTGGAAATACATCCTACATTCTTGACCCCATAGCCCAAAGGTCATCTTCAGCTCTTCAACAACTTTATTAAAACCCCAAAACAAACCAATTCTAGCCATTGATTTCCATAGATGTATTAAGTGACACGAGAGAGCCCTCTCTGAGTTGAGCAGGATAGCACCTCAACTCTAGAGTTGGTTGAAACAGTTACCTCTATCATTTGTCTATTCAGTCAGACAGATTTACAAAGTGCTAATAGCCACAATGAAAAACAAGATATAAATAACTACACGTCCACAAAGCAAAAAGACAAACAATTGTATAAGAAATATATATATGTACAATAAGTCACCCAGGTGACCAACCTAAGAGTAATACTTCTTGAGGTAGAGCCCATTTCTAGGCTCTGCCAAGACATTTCCTTCAAAGTAAAATACATAATAACCACCCTTCTTCAAGACCTCTTTCACAATGAACAGTCTCAACCACATGGGTTTGAACTTTCCTGCCCCCAGGGGATATTTATATTGATCATAGACCAGGACAAGATCACCTTCATAGAAAATACAAGGACGAACAGACTGATAGTACTGACACGTGAATCATTTCTTATGAGCCTCATTAGCCAAGGCTGCATCACGAAACTTCTCATCGAGCTGCTCGAGATATAGTAGGTGTTCCTCAAGCGGTGAAGTGTCTAGAAGTAATTCCACTGCCAACTTTAAAGATGGGATCTAACATTCAATAGGTAAGACTGCTTCTAGCCCGTATACAAGTTGAAAAGGTGAAAAACTAGTGGCAGTATTTATAGATGTTTGGTAGGCCCACAACGTTGAGTACAACATCAAATGCCAATTTGACTTGGCAGAAATGATTGTCCGCTGAAGAATAGTCTTGAGAGACTTATTCACAGCTTCAACTTGACCATTTGCTTGTCGGTATTAAGGTGATGAACGTTCTTTCCTAAACCCAAGCTTTGATGTTAACTTGGTCATCATTTTGTTTTGAAAGTGAGTGCCACGGTCAGTGAAAATCTCCTTCGGGATGCCGAACCTTGCTACTATCTAGTTAAAAATGAAAAGAGACAATTTTTCGCCATCATTGTTAAATGTTGGCATAGCCTCGACCCACTTTGTGAAGTATTCTACCACTACGATGATGTAACGATGCCCCCCAGCTGAAGCTAGGTGACATGTAGTGAAGTCAATCCCACACTTGGTGAAAGGACCAATAGTAATGACAGGAAACATAGGAGCAGGATGTGCCCACATCTTCCGAGAGAAGATCTAACATGGGTGGCATTTCTTGACCACCTCAACGCAATCCTTGATGAACGAGGGCCAAAAGTAACCGACACGTAGAATATTTTGGGTTGTTTCCAACCCAGGAAAATGACCACAACATGCTCGAGTGTGGCAGTCATTCAGAACAAGATATGCTTCTTCATGGATAAGGCACCGACGTAGAATTCAATCTACACCTCGACGATTCAAAGTGTCATTGAGTATGAGATAGTTTCATTCTTCATGGTGAATTCATCGATGCTCATCACGGGAAGAAGAAGCGGGGCACTTCAAAGTCTAGAGATAGACTAGTATATCTCCATACCAGGGGTCCGAAGATGCAATTAGAAAAATATCTCCTTTGATAGGCAATTCTTCAGGAGTGATATCACTAGACTCGACCGGAAGTTCTGAAATAAGTTCGGCAAAGACCAATGACCTTTTGGATTTCGCGAAAAAAAAATCCAAGTCAAATTCCTGGAGGATTACAATCGATATACTGATTTTTCTTCCAATGACCCATCGTGTCAACACATATTGGAAAGGGTTCACAATGGCAATTACAGTGGTCTTGGGAAGCAAAATGTAATGATAGAACCACTGGACAACATGCACTGTTGCCAAAGCAAGCTTCTCAACATGAGAATAGTTGAGTTCTTACCCAACCAGGCCTCGGCTAAGGTAGTTAATAACATGCTCCTTGAGCAGATCATCCTCTTTAACCAAGACCATGTCGATGGTCGACTCTGCAGCAGCCAAATACAACAGGAAATATTTGTTATAATTAGGGGGTTGGAGTAGAGGGGTAGACGTAAGGGTGTGTTTCAATGCTTCAAAAGAGAATTGAGCGGCTTCATCCCAACAGAATGAGACTCCCTTTTTCAAGAGATGCATAAACCCTTTTGTGATCTCAGCGTAATTCACGACAAAACGCCGAAGAAATTTTGCTTTCCTCTATAATCTCTGAAGTTGTGGTATTGTGCACAGGGGAGGCAACTGAACTATCGCCTCGAACTTGACAGGATCGACCATGATCCATGTTGTCAAAACAATGAAACCTAAGAGCAGGGGTGATTTTAAGAACCCCCCCTAAATTTATATGTATAATAAATGGGCGAATCCCCATGATACATAGGAAAAATTGAGGGCTATTTTATCAATAATATAAAATGTATATATAATTTTTTGGCGAATATTTTAGTC
>ML795710.1:60019-80644 GCA_009831015.1 Picea engelmannii | reverse complement strand
CTTAGGAATGTGTGCACGTTCCTAAATCACGTCCACACTATTATGAATGCATGTTTGCTCCTAGAGTGTTTGTGTCCTCTTAAGAACATGTGAACGTTCCTAGAGTGTGTGCATGGATTGAAAACTTTAGCGTACATGTATGTTGACTTTGTTTCCTTGGATTTAGGTTTGGAATGACAAACCTAGTGGTTCGGTCTGCAAATTGATAAAAACCTCAATTTTTGTGAATACCTCTCTATATCTTTTTTTCTAAGTTATTTTTCTAAAGGCTACAAAATTGAGTTGTTGAGTAAACTAAATACATAGATAGAGTCAACTATGGAGATTCCAAATATACAGTTTTTATTAATTAATATTGTTTACTATTTTTAATCTATTTTTGTCTCTGCATATATCAAAATCCTAGAATACATACCTCTCTTATTTCTACACTAGAGGAGACTGATATCTATAATCTAAGAAAAAGAAATTTTTTTGATCATGTTAAGACCCTCTTAGCCAATTTCAAGGATATATTGACTTTCATAATTTGAAAAAGAATACAAAATTAATATTATAAATTTCCAAAAAATACACCACACTAGAACAACCGGAAAACTAATTCAATTTCTTAGGTTTCATCTTCTTACACCATATTCAAATTCATTGTAAAAGTACTTTGAATAATTCCTCCAAGTTAACAAATTGTCATTTTTCCATGTTTGCATTGCCACTAACCCATCATGAGAGACCATCATTAACTTGCACTCACCATGCACTTATATTAAGGATGTCTTAAAACACCACAAAAAAAAAAAAAATTGTTGGTTGAAACATTTTTAAAATATAGAACATAAAAAAAAATACAAATTTATTTTTTTATAATTACGCCAAGAGGCATATACCTATTGGAAATGGGCACATTTAATAGGTTTTCTATGGACATGATTTAATATGGCTAGAATATTCTTAGTCATCACAATAAATGAATGGCTATGATTTCAACCATTAACTTCCTTGCTTTTATAAAGACATACCTTTATGCATTTATTTATTCTTTAAATTATTGTGTTCCCTGGCTGATTGCCACGTCTGGTTAATTAACAAAAATTAAAATATTAACATAGAGTGATATGGAAAAAATGGAGCGCAATTGTTCACTACCAGAGGGAGCACCATGGATAAGCCTACCGGACGGATGCCACGTATTGGCGTTTCCGTTTATGTTGGCAGGCACGTATTGGCGTTTATGTTTATGTTGGTAGGTTGGAGGACGTTTTATTTTATGGTCTTTTGTCTGTGGTGTTCCACTTTTAATGAGCAACTCACTTTTTCGATTCCCAATACCACTGATTTTTTTGTTTCTATCTGTGCTACGCAAGCAACCCTCCAACTACCGATCTTTTCATTTTTTTGTGTGCTATGCAGGCCACCCTCCAATTGATCCTCATTTTTCTCTATTCTACGCAGGTCACCCTCCAATTTCAACCTATGTTCAAGCAATTCATCACGAATGTTGATTCGTTCAACAAGATGACTCTGGTCTAGAAACAACATATCATACTTTGGTCTAGATCATGAATTCGGAGATGTTACCTGGTATTCTACTCAGCTAAAGGTAGTTTATAGAGTGGACAATCGGGTGCTTGTATATACATACAGGAATGGAGTAAATGATTTCATATTGTTGTACCCTATTTTTTCTCCTCTCCTATACATTGCCAAGAGAGTAGGTAAGAGAATCCAAAATGCATTCTCATATTTATATGCATATGAATATCCATATCATGTAAGCCGTTTATTAAATTCTTTATTATTAATTTATATTAATTGGTTAGTTTTCTAATTGGTTAACGATATTTAGTTACTTGGATATCCAGTGATCGGGTACCACAATAACATGCAAGTCGTTGGATGGATATTTTGTTACTTGGATATCCAGGGTGGGGTATCACAATAACATGCAAGAAGTTGGACGTATCATGTCTTAGTAGACTTGAGGACAGACTACAGACAACATGTTGATGGTTTAAGGTTAGAAGTTTGGTTTCATGTGCATAGAGAAGATGGATTGTTTTTTATATACCCAATAATATTCAATTATATATTCACAACCTTATTATTGTTCTTGAATGACTCCATATGCAGGCCCGTTGTTGCCTTGATTTAGGTTAACGATGGCTAAGTTTAGTGTTCTCCTTCATCAATCATAATCAATTAACATAATAGTTGAATACACAATGAGTTACTAGATAAATAAAACCTGTAGTTATAGTCATTTAGAAGAAATACATCCATCAATAATACCAAATCTCATTCGCAAGAAATAATCCGTCAATAACAAAAAATTAACGATACCAAATCTCATTCAGAAAAAATGAATCTGTCAATAATAAGAAATATTTTTGGAATAATAAGAAGGAATTTCGAACTATTGGCTAGTGATCCCACCAGGATCATAGCCGATCCGATAAAATTTATTGAGCTATGATTAATCTCACATGAACCGTAAGTTAATCAACGTTGAGCCTCCTTAATGATCTCGAGATTGTGATTTCTTGCTTGTTAAAAAAATATTCTATCTTATTTATGACTTTAATGCTTTCGTGGTTTTACACCTTCCAGGAAGAGTACATCACTTAACCATGTTTAAATTATTTATTTAAATTATTCGTAATAGTATTGGAATCCACTCTTTGTGCACGACACAATTACCACAGTATCTTTGTAATCACTTGGCCCAAGTAATAATGTTGTGATTAATTTATTTACGGCACAATATCTTTGTGATCATTTTGAAGCAAGTAATAATGTTTTGATTAATTTATTTACAATACAATTATTTGTATAAGAGTTTTTTAATGTGTTTATGTTAATGACTAAGTTTTAATATGTTGCACTGAGTTATTTTAAATTTTAGTTATTGTGAATATTTTAGGTTATTTTTTTACATTTTAAATTGGTTGAGAGTTATTTAAGCTAAAAACAATTAATAAAATAATTATTTACAAAACAATATATAAAAATTTATTAAATAAACAAACAAATATATTATTAAAATTATAAATGGAATACATCTGAAACTCTAATCTTAATTTGAAATTATAACCTTAATCATAATCTAAAACTCTAACTCTAATCCTAATATAAAACCCTAACCCTAATTCTAATCTAAAACTTTAACTCTAATCCTAATATAAAACCCTAACCTTAATGTGAAACTAACATATTTATTATAAAAATGATTGATATGGCCTATTGGCGTATATCAACCACCTTTATAATATGGTTGTGCTAGTTAGTATTAGTATTATAATACAAAAATAGTTTAGAGAATATTGATAGATTGCTTTATGAAATTCAAAAATATCCTTCATTTAAGATGACCTTAAATTTTGGCTAGCATAAGTCCTAAATAAAACTCCTAATATCAACCCTACATTGCCAAACATGAAATAAGCTGTGTCTTAATGGAGAACATGGTTATTATGACCATCTAAATGCCCAACATAAGAACATGATTATTCATGTGCTTCGATATCTTCATCTTCACATAATTGGTATATTTTTTCCTCTTCTTCGAACTCCTCGAAGGCTAATCCAATATTTGAAGCTACGGATTGAGAAGACCTATTCTGGTGAGAAACCATTTGTCTGAGCATTCAACACTCAACTTCAAGTGCCTGAATTTGCTTTCTTTACTACAAAATCATTTATATTAATAGGGAATACTCTGTATTACTAGATTCCTTATGCCCATGCAATTTAGATGTAATATAATATAAAGAAGTCTTGTTGTCAAAAATCAGATTCCCATGCCCCCTCATAACCCTCTAGATTTCAAGTATGTCACATAATATATTGCTCCCTTGATAAGGAAAGTCACTAGTGTATTCCATTGAGGCCAAACACTATATACTCTTACCTAGATTTCGTTCCAAACAAAAAGAACACAAAACCACCCAATAACACTTCCATAGAGGCAATACCTCATCCACAAAAAATAGAGATCCAAAGACAATCAAAATCACCTAGAACCCTATAAAAAAAGAGCACATCTAGAGGCACCCAAACAAATTGCCAAAAGAAAGGTCCAAAATGCCTAAACCACCTAGGAAAGAATTGATTTGCACTTAATTCAAACTCTAAACCCAAATTGAATTCACTAACCACTTTAGATTCAATAAGTACCATAAATCACAAAGGATAAAGATCCAAAATTGATGTTACTTACTAGGATATCAAGTGAAATTGAGAAAGGAAATCAAAATGAAGAATGCCCAAAAATATTGCCAAGATGACATTCCTCAATCATTGTAAATCCCATTATTTCAACTGCTTAAATTATTATGACCTCTTACACTTCAAAATGAAGACTTGGAGTAACAAGCAGGGTTGTTGAGAAACAAGTCCCTCCCAAGAAGATATAAACACCTTGATTTCAAAGTCTCTTAGAGTGAAAAAAACATATGGAATAGCATTCATTGTGTATTGGAAGAAGAGTTGAAATTTAAGAAGAACCATCACAAACATATATTCTAAGAGTTGAAACTTAAGAAGAACCATCACAAACATATAGTAAGCAATAATAATGTTAAATGAAACTGCTTATGAATTGCTTCATATACAGCAATGACGTATACATGATCTACACAACATTTAATGCTCTGGCATGGAATAGTTATGGAGCCAACAAATAGGTTGTCGTCAATGTCTTCTGGAATCTGATGGGCCACTTGAACTTGAACATGAACATCTTGCAGGACGCAGACAAATTTTAACATTTGTGACTATCATGATGGCCCATTGATGTGATGATAGTTTTAGAATTTCATGTAAGCATGATTTAACTTTCTGAATTCACAGTCATCAACTTTACTCCTAATTGTAGTTCACATTAATAAGTAATAATTGACGAAAGGTAGTTCATATTAATACCTAATGGTCGACGAAACGGAAGTATTGTAGTTCACATTAATAAGTAATGGTTGACGAAACTTAGTTCATATTAATAAGTAGTAGTTGACGAAACGGAAGTACGTTTTCATCGTGGGTTATGTTTTTCTATAATGGTTAACATTAATAGTCACGCGATGAGTTAAGAGTTGACTTGGCTCCATGCCAATTTACCATGAACAATATGAAAATACAATTTACTCACTGCATGCTACTCAATATTATCTCCACATAACCATTTCATCCACATTCCACTTTTTTTTCACCAACTGTCGAGATTTCATTCACATTCCACTTTTCTTTCATCAACTGTCAAGATTTCATCCACATTCCACCTTTTTTTTCACCAATTGTCGAGATTGCATAAGAAATTCCACTTTTATTTCACTTGTTGTCGAGATTGCATAAGAAGAACATTTTTCTTTTCTTTCACTCGTTGTCCAGATTTCATGCCAAGAAAGAAAGATAGATCCAGTAAATGTTGTATCTTTTTAGGAATGTTAAAATGCCAGGACCTACCACGGGAGATTGCATAAGAAGGACATTATGTTTTTCTTTCACTACTTGTCTAGATTTCATGCCGAGAAAGAAAGATAGATCCAATAAATGTTGCAGCTTTTCAGGAACATTAAAATGCCAGGACCTACTGCAAGAGATAGCACTAAGAATCATTCTTTGGAAATTCATTCTTTCCTTTCCTCATCAGTTGCAGGTATTTAGTATGAAGAAGATCACAGACCTCCTTATCTTCCCAAACAAAAAGAAAGAAAATAAACATCATCTTATGATCCAGGTGGATATCGGTGGCCACCCACCTTTTCCAACTGGTTCTTAACAGTTTTCTGACAATTTTGACAATTTACTATTTTTAGCAGTTTTAACTTATGAGGCCATTTTGAGGGCCTAAATGAAGGTTTTTAAGGATATAGATTCTCAATGATAGTCAAAGGCATAATTAAGCCCCCAAAATGAATCTCCTCAACGATACCTTTCCAACAGGCTATCATACGCCTAAAACGGTGATCGTATGCAAAAGTTACGACCCCGAGAAGTTGATGTACTAATTTACCCAAACGGAGCCCACCTGACTTTTGGCGCTTCATCTCCTAGGGTTATGTTTTTGGATGTCTAGGGTTTTTGGCATTCCTGTTTATTGTAAAAAGGCCTTCATAGACTCATTGTAATCATCTTCTTGCGAATGAGCACAACCGTTACATCTCTTCTCAGAGATAAGCTGCCATCATTCCAGCAAGCTTATTTCCGCTGCATTTTACAGTTTCAGCTTTTTCCTTATTGAATAGAAAACCAGTTTTATTGTATCTTTGTTATTTTGTGTTAAGCACCTGTTAATAATCTGTAGTCATTTCGTTCTACTCATAAAATTCGGATTATCTTCAACGAGCACTGTTGCAAAATAGACAACTACCTCGGAAAATTTTGGGTAAAAATGGAATGTTGCTTCATTTTTAAAAAATCATGAGTATGTTGTGGAATCCATAAAATCTTTGTGTATGTGTGTGGTTTTTTTCAAAGAATTGGTTCCTCCATCTACTATTAATAAATCTTTGTGTATGTGTGTAGTTTTTTTTTTCAAAGAATCGGTTCCTCCATCTACTATTAATAAGAACTTAGTTCATCCAAGTCTAAGGGTTTTGAGGGTGGCTTGAAAAATCCTAAAACCCCCTGAAACTATATCGTTTATGGATTTTTTGCCTCACCAGATTCCAATGACAATGAATTTTTCAAAACCCTATATGTAATATTGTATTAAATGTATCCATTAATTATCCTTGTATGCGCCTATGTGTACAAATAGTTTGTGCTAATTTTTCATCGTGGATTCAAATTGGTTTTTTTTTGTGTGATGGTGGATAGTGTATTAAAGATGTTTTGAAGGAAATTAGTCCACTTACGAAGATGTGGGATATCATGGATGACTAAGATGTGGGGAAAATAAATTCAAGACTCTAATTAACATATACAGATAAAGATAAAGGGTGTTCTAAAACAAAACCTACAAACTCATATTTATCATGTGTAGTACCTTTGTATCCCCTTCGAAATATGGCAGACTTCATTCTTCTCCAAGTTGTTGAAATGCATACGATCAACACCAGAAGAAAGCCACCCACAACAACTAAAACTGTGGATGTTTTGTTTGAAGACTTGTCTCTCCTACTAATCGGTGGTGCTTCCGCAAGGGGTGATGAAAGTATAGTCGTATCAAAGAAAGGATATATATCATAACGAACTATGAAGCCTTTCCCCCAAAGCTGAACTCCTGTAATTCCCATATAATGTGTGAAATATAATCGATTGCATATGACAGACATCTTGTGCAGACGTCGGTAAATAGATCTCTTGTGCACTGGACCAAACCATAAATCTTCAGAAATAGCAAGTCCACAGTGTAACCGAAAGAAGATCGTTTCGTTCCAGGTGCTACTTCAGCTAATAATTTGTTTAAGAGCTTCTCAGCAGCAACGCTAAATCCATCAGGGTTGGAGATATTGCCTTCATGATAAATATATTGTGTATCAGTGTACAGTTCTCTGATGAAACTATTCTTCATAACGCAAGAAGCATCGATCATACCAGATACTATCGCCAATGGCATTCCCACAAATTTGTCGAATGATCTAGTTCCATCCTAGGTAACCCTCGAGCGTAAGGGTTTAAGCTACCATTATTGGCATTCCCTAAGCCAGTGGCGACATCAATCCACGGTGATGTTCTTGAAAGAGCATAACATAGGGATGGACTGTAATGGAAGCCTTCCTCGCCCAACGCAGGGAAATCAACGAAGAACATGAACATGGACATAAACATGAGTGAACATGTTGTAGGGATATGACACGGGTTATGACACAGGTCACTATGAGACACCAACACCAAGGCCACCTCCAAACATTAGAAAGTGGGTTATAGACTTTATGTGCCCAAAACATTAAACATTTAATGTTTGGGAATTAATGTTAAGTTGAAACTTAGCATTAATTCACCTTGCTTGTTGCATATTCATTTTATTTAGTTTAAAGCCCTTGTTTCCTATGTTTGAGAAGCCTCTTGCCTCGATATGAAGCCAAATAAAAATTCAAACATTAAAACCTTGGATAAATTAATGAAATGAAACTTTTAAAATGTACCAATTACCTAAAACATTAGGTTAAAACATGAAAAGTTCATCGATTATTATGCATGATTAATAGAAATGTTGAAAATCATTTACTGGAAAAATGTGAGAAGTACCTTTTTTAACTCGTCCATTGATGCTAATGAGGTGATAAATGAAGGACATACCAAAAATAAGAAGACCATAGTATAAACTTAAGGTATTGGTTAAATAAAAACCTTTGTGCTCTTTCTCCAAGGTGAGAGGTTGAATTTTAATTAATTAAATGTTTTGCATGCGTGTTATGCACCCTTAAGACATTATAGAATTCCAAGGACTTAAAACATCATAGTTCTTTATGGATTCTCTAGGTGGATGATTTATGCATAAGTTCTTATTATTGTGGTTGAGTCTCTCATAATTAGGATGCTCTTCATTACATTGTAATGGATGATTGATGATTTCTATATAAGTTTTATTATTGTGTACAAGTTTTTTAAAGTTAGGATGCTCTTCATTGTAATAGATGATTGATGATTTATGTATAGATTTTATTGCTTGAGTCTCTCGTAATTAATTAAGATGTTTTTTGTTTTATATGGGGTTTATTTATTTTAATTTTTAAATAAAACATAACACATATGATATGATATATCATATGTTATATTATAACATATATAATATTATATGTGTTATATTTAGTAGGTTTAATTGTTAAGATCTTTATTGTAATGGATGATTGATGATTTATGTATAGATTTTATTAATGCTTGAGTTTTTCATAATTAATTAAGATGTTTTTTTGTTTTATATGGGGTTTATTTATTTTAATTTTTAAAATAAAACATAACACATATAATATATCATATGTGTTATATTTACTAGGTTTAATGGTTAAGAATATATGTTTCTTTATAAGAGATCACATGTTCAAATCTAAAGAAATAGGGTATGTATACCTCATGTTATATTTACTAGGTCTAATGGTTAAGAACATATGTTTCTTCATAAGAGGTCATATATTCAAATCCAAAGAGATAGAGTATGTATACTTCCTTAGACTTTACCAATTTGATATCTAGCTTGAGTGTGACTAACTTATCTTTACATTTTTTAACAAATTATAAATATCAAAACTTTTATTTTTTTAAATAACTTTAAAAACCATTATATAATTATAATTATAAATAAATACCACTTTGTTTGTGGGACAAAGGATCCCCTTCAGCCCAGCGATTTGACTGGTAAAGTCTACAAAGATATACATACCCTACCCTCGCCTCATAAACTTGTGACACAAAAACACATGTTCTTAACCATTAACTTCACTCAAGCTCTATCAATAACTCTAACAAAGTATTGTTACATTAAGAATATGTCAATATTCTTGACTCATCTACTTTACACTGTGTCATTACTCGACCTTCCATTTTGTATTCAACACCAATACCAGCGACTTTACCGGTTTCATAAATTCCGAAATCCTGTCTGTCTAACTGATGAATCGAATCCATTTCGCCTCGCTGGGCACACCTCCATTCACAATGGCCAGCAGGTAGTACCCGGAAGGAGCCGCCACTGCGCTTGGTGGAGCCGTCAAACCAACTAAATAGCCGCCCTTCCCCTTCACAATGGGCGTGGCTGCAAGTGAGAGCATTCTCTGGTTCATGGACGAACCGTGCGTCGTGAAGGGCGGGGCGTATGCATGAAATTTTATGTTGTCGCTCGGTCTCCTCGAAAGAGAGAAACGAACGATGAATTTCGACCCGTATTTGATCTCCCTCGTAGAAATGGCAGCGATGTTCACCCTCTTCGGATCGTAATGGGAGTGCAGATAGAAAGGAATGTACGCTTCCACTCTCAGCTCGGTAGGAAACGGCACGCCGGAGAAGCGATATCTATAGTTTGTGTTGCTCCCTGCTACTAGAACACGTCCGTCGGGCAGCACATTGGCAGTGGAATGATACATTCTCGGGATTTTAGTGGGAGCCAGGACCCTGAATCTGTTGCCCAATGCTTCTGTGGGTGTGTAGAGGAACGGACTCAATGCAGGCTCCCGGGCAAATTGCCAGCCAGCCGTGCCATTTTTGGCACCGTTGATTATGAGAATCTGGGCAGTGGGGAGAATGAGCATGTCGCACATCACTCTCGGACCGGGCATGTTCTCCATCCGCCATTGCGGATTCTGGGACGTGATCTCCATTCTCCCGCAGCTCCTCAGCGCCTCCATGAACGTCTGTTTCATGGTAGCCTTTTTGAAAGCTCCATCGGGGGCTCCTCCACAGACTAGAATCTCCACCTTCTGGAAATTATTAGCGGACTCGAGCGGAAGCATGACGGAAGAACCAGACGAAGGATAGTTCCGGGCGCCGCCTCCAGGCATGGTGGGGAAGGTTTTGACTACCTGGTTTTTCTTGTAGTCGAAGAGGATGGAATCCTTGTTAGCGAATACGAAGAGATTGCCGTTTGAAGAGAGATGGAGGAACGGATAGAGATTGTTCTCCTCTCCCACAGTGTTGGTCTTTGCCAGGAATGGAAGCTGGAAGGCCCCCTCAGAGGGGGCTTTCGGAACGAATTCGTAATTGAACGATCTGCGCCCCCCTACGACGATGACCCGATTGTCGGGCAAGATCTGGTTGGACGCGTACCATCTGTTGGCAGTGAGTTGGGTCGTCGATTCGATCCAGTTGCAGGTCGCGTCGGAGCATGGGACGAAGTAGCGTATAATTCTTATCCCATTGCTCGATCCTCCAGTCTGAATGAGTGTACCGTTGCTGGCTAAGGCGGCCGAAGAACAAAAGGTGTCGGTGAGCAGGTGTAGAGGCCTCACCCTGTTCGTGGCGATGTCGTACTCGATCGAATGTGCCCAGCAATCTTGCGAGGCGGCAGCGGTGGCTTTGTTGCAGGGTGGGTCGGTTCTCCTGATCCGCGAAGGACCGGCGAGCGTTTGATCGAAAATGAGGAGTTTATTGGTGTGGGTGAGCGTCATATGCATTGCGGAAACTCCCGCATTTTGCAAGAGAAGCTCCCATCTGCCTTGGTGCAGCAGGTGTCCTGAAACTAATCCGACATAACAATGAATTATCAACAGAGCTTGAACGATCCACAGAGGCTTCAGTTCTTCCATTGTCATTTGTGTCCTCCTACACATTTCGCCGCCTCTGCAATTGGGGTTTTGCAGATAAAAATTCAAATTCATGATGCTTTTTGGAAAAGGTAAAGGTGAACCTGGGTTGGTTAATTGTCAATATTACCTTGATTTGCTTAATGAAAACGCATCATAATTGACCCTAAGAAGAAAAATGAAGAATTTATTTTAACTTGATTTACCTTCATGAAAACGCTAGTGAATATAGTGACATCATAATTGGCCATAAAAAGATTACATGGTAATTGAATTCGAAGCTACTCGCAAGTTTCCACTCTGCAATATTTGTATTTTAAATTATAATTTCATAATCCCATAATTCTTACAATTTTTAAAACCCTATTGTTTGATAATATAAAGTGGATTTATAATTTTTCTTTGATACTTAGTCGACCAATGCATATGATGGTCACCATTGTGAAGTATAATGATAAATCTTTTGCAGAGATTTTTATGGAAGCATTCATGTATTGAAAGGTTGAGACCTTTATGATCTCTAGATGGGAGAGAGTGTGCCTTGAATCTTAAATTTGATTTGATTAATGAATGTGGAAGAATGATTTGTTTTTTAAATATAAAAAAATATTATTAATTATATTGATTAAATATTAAGTTTATTTTTAATAACATGATTAAATATTAAATATTAAATTTATTTTTAATATCATGGTTAACATGATTAAGTATCAAATTCATTTTTAATATCATAGTTAATAAAGTTAGAGGATAATCTCTAAACATATTATTTTCGTAGTTTTCAAACTTTATAAAAACTATGTAGCTTCTTTCTTAGGTTTCAAACTTTATAAAAACTATGTAACTTGTCAAAGAAGACATTTTTTTCATATTTTTGATATTGAGTGGCATTTCCATTTGGTTAAGTTATCATGGAAGTAAGCATGACCTCTTTATAACCAATTATTTACTTCCACAAGAGTTAAAAGTCGTCCTCCTTTCTTGGTAGTCAAGTCTCTTGAGCCATAGACTTTTATGCACATGGTAATTAGTTAGATAGAAATGTTGGTAATTAGTTAGATAGAAATCTTGGTTTTCATCTTGGTAAAAAGAAAAAAGAAAAAGATTATGTATCTAAAATTATTTAACAATGTTGTAAGTTTACTTCTTATGATGGTAATCCCCTCTATCCTAACCTATACTTGCAATTCAAATGGTAGTTTCACAAAGTGGATTTTAAGTTGGGCGTTTGGATAGGATTTTAAAATTCCAAGGGTGGCTTTTTAGGTATTAGACATTTGCAATGTTCTATTTTATTCATTAAGATAATTTGTAAACTATAGGCTATGTGCTCTTGAGAGTTGCTTTATGCGATCTTTTTTTTTTCTATAAATGCTTGTCTCTTAAGACAATTTGTAGACTATAGGCTATATGCTCTTGAAAGTTTCTTTATAAATGTCACATACATATGGTTTTATTAATAGTTGAAATGAAGATTTCTTTAAAAATAACATTAGTAATAATAAAAAATGAAACAATATATATTAGATTAATAAACAATGTATATACGGAGTTACTGCGGAGAAACCCTAGCCTGGTGCTCATGCGCACCCTTGCTTGAACATTCCTGCATACTCGCAGCCGCAACCAAATCGCCAGGGGAGGATTCAGCACCGGCCCTGGTAAGGAGACATGGGCAACGAGGAGGGGCGGAAACCCCCCTCATACAGCAACATAGCTGCCAATGACAAAGCGGGCAAACGATCGAGGCGACCTGCATTTGAGCCGCTGCAACAAATCCGTGAGGAACTCCTCGCCAAAGAGCAGGGATTACGGAAGGAGATGAACACGGAAGCTAGTACCTCTCGCCCCAAAGCGCCTCATGGATGGGAGCCCGGTAAGTGCATCCCTCAAATGGACAAAGCGCCCAGATATCTCATCAGCTCAACCAGAGTTGGAGAGCACACCCAATTCATGCAAGAACACGCTCTCATCGAAAAAAAATTAGGACTCTGGCCGTCAGAAAGGGACCTCAACAAATGGATCAAACATTTGTGGAACCCCAGGGGTGACTACGAGGTCCAACTTAGCTCCAAAGGCTTCATCACGATCATACTGTATAACCTGGAAGACAAGGACCGAATCTTCGAGAACGACCCTTACTTTTTCAACTCAGCAGGGCTGTTTCTTAGGTTCTGGACAGAACGCTTCAGCCCAGACAAGGAAGACTTCTCGATGGCACCTGTCTGGATCCGCCTCTACTCGCTTCCACAGGAGTTCTGGCTGGAGGAGATCCTGATGGGAATCGGAAACACAATCGGCCAATATGTCAAAGCTTCAGAAGCCACCAAGCAAAGGAAATACACTTCCTATGCCCAAATCTGCGTGTACATGAACATCGCTCACGCCCTACCAGGATTGGTTATACTAGAATATCAGGATGAGGACTGGGTGCAGACCCTCGATTATGAACACATCCCGTTCCGATGTCGCCGCTGCCATGAACACGGCCACCTGTTCAAGGACTGCCCACTAACTCAGCCGGCCCCCAAAGCTGAACAGAACATGCAAAAGGACGGCTTCATCACAATCCAATCAAAAAAGAAGAACCCACCTCGCAAGCTAGCAACCGGCCCCAAGCCCGGTATTTCAACCAAGAACGCCTATGATATTCTCAGCCAGCTCCCAGAGGAGGCGAAAATCCAGGACCCGCACAATGGAGCAAAGAAAGGCACAGAATCAGGCCCAACGCCCTCCCCTGATCTGAACCCGGGAACCCATGCTGAGGAAGGAGGGGAAGCAGATGGAGATACGCCAATGCAGCTGGATGCCCAAGACTTAGCAGGCATAGACCTCGAAAAATTGGAAGAAGCCCTAGACGCCAGAGACCTGCAAGGCCTCCCAGAAGAGCGGCTACGAAAGGTACACAAAGTCTTCCTTGACTCCACGGCAGGATCCACAGCCCGCCTTGGCATTGCCATAGAATCAAGTTCTGGATCTAAGAAAATCCCGCGCGAAACCAAGAGACGCGGGCGGAAACCGACACATCAACTCATTAAGGAGGCGGGTAACCTCATGATGAACTCAAGCCAGATTCAGAAGCTCTCGGAGGGATACCTCCACCCCCATTCTTCTACCCAATGATGAAGACAATTACCTGGAATATAAGGGGACTCAACGGTAGGTCCAAGCAAAGAATCCTCAAAGACTGTATAAAGGAGGAAAGCCCAGACATCATAATGCTCCAAGAAACAAAATGTGCGGGAAAGGAAGTGGAACACATCTTCCAGCGCATATGGAAAGGCTGTAGTTACTTCTACACGGATGTAGCGGGGGCCTCGGGAGGCCTCGCCATTCTCTGGAACCCAGACCGCATCGTTCTTAGCGAACCCTTCTCCACTGTCGGCACCCTCACGGCCCGCTATGAGGTAATGGGATCAAACCAAGAGGGGACCATCACCAATTTTTATGGCCCGCAAAGTCAACAGGAGAAAAATCAGTTCATGGACAAGCTAGCCTACATCAAAACCCTGGTCACCCCACCCAGCTGGATCCTCGGAGGCGATTTCAATATGATAATGTCACTGGAGGAGAAAGCTGGCGGCAGCAAGCGGCTTGATCCTGAAAGTGGTAAGTTCAAAACCCTTCCTGAACTTTTAAAATTAGTATATATTGAAAATAGCAATGACACCTTCACCTGGTCCAATCGTAGATCAGGCAGCCAGCATGTGGCTTGCAGACTTGACCGCTTCCTTGTTGCGGAAGAGCTGATTGAAAGCGGCCTCTGCATGGAAAGCCTGATTCTACCTAAGGCGGGCTCAGATCACTGGCCAGTAGCCCTCCAGATTGCAGCAGACACCACCCCCGCGCTCAAACCCTTCCGATTCGAGAAATTCTGGCTCACCCATCCTGACTTCCAGCACCTAGCGGCCACCTAGTGGCAACAAGCTGAGGTGGATCACGGAACCAAGATGTACAAATTCCAGCAACGGCTCAAAAACTTCAAACAGATGCTAAAACACTGGAACAAGACCACCTTCGGCAACATATTTCAAAGCATCAAAGACATCAAGACCAGACTAGCAAAGATCCAAAAAAATTTCATTAGTGGGTCTCGACCCTCTGAGCTCATGTTGGAGGAGGAGCAGTTACTCTCGCACCTGGAACAGAGAAGACAACAGGAAGAAATCCTATCGAGACAAAAATCCCGAGTATAGTGGCTCAAAGAGGGGGAAAAGAATATGAAATTTTTCCATCGGACAATGATACACAGGAGGCACATCAACAGAATCACCCATCTAGAGGATGCACATGGGAACTTGCTACGTGAGCATAGCCGCATCGAGGAGGAGCTCACACGACACTATCAGAATCTCATGACAGAAACTGGGCAGAATCGAGAGGAGCCTATCGCCCGAGTAACCAGCCACATCCCCTCTCTTGTCACCCCTGAACAGAATGCTGCTCTCACAAGACCTATCACCCAGGAGGAGGTGGATCAAGCTGCAAAGGATATGCCATCTGGAAAACCTCCGGGCCCTGACGGCTTCACAACGGACTTTTTCCATCACTGCTGGGCCATAACTCGAAGGGATGTCTGGGAGGTAGTAGAGGAATCGCGGGCCTTGGGCCAAGTCCTTCAAGCCTTCAACGCCACCTTCCTAACCCTCATCCCAAAGGAGGAGCGTGTCACTAATCCCAAGCACTTCAGACCAATAGCCTTGTGCAATGTCATCTACAAGATCATAACCAAGGTCATTGCTAACCGTCTCAAGCCAATTCTGACTTTTGTCATCTCTAAGGAACAAGGTGGCTACGTAGAGGGCAGGCAAATCATGGACAGTGTCATCCTAGCCCATGAGGTCATCAGCTCTCTCAAAACAAGGAAAATCCCAGGTATGCTTATTAAACTAGATCTTTCAAAAGCCTTTGACAAAGCTAGTTGGCATTACCTCAAGGCCACCCTCCTCGCCTTTGGTTTCGATCAAACTTGGGTCAACTGGATTATGAACCTCACCTCTACGGCTTTCTTCTCGATTTTAGTCAATGGGGTTCCCTCCCGGCCTTTTTCAGCCTCCAGGGGCATCCGGCAGGGCGACCCACTCTCGCCCTTCCTCTTTGTCCTAATGGCAGAGGGTCTGGGTCGCTACATCAAGTCAGCAGTCCATGACGGCAGCCTCAAAGGCCTCCCCCTGCACAACATCAGACCAGCCCCCTCCCACAATCAATTCGTGGATGACACTCTCCTCATGAACTCCCCCACTGCACAGGAGGCACAAAAGCTCAATTCCATCCTATCGGATTTCACTGAAGCCTCGGGCATGACTCTGAATCTTGAAAAATCCAAGCTTTTCTTTTTTAACACTCCCTATCTGATACAACTACATATTTCAAGAATTCTAGGCATCCCTAGGAGCTCCCTTCCGTCCAAGTACCTGGGCATTCCCCTAACGGGAGCGCCCACTAAGTCCATCTCTTGGGATAGCCTCCTCCTCTCGATCTCAAATCGTCTGGCCAGCTGGACCTTCAGACCCTTAAACATAGCAACTAGATTGGTTCTATTAAAGTCAGTCCTTCAAGCTCTTCCCACCTACCTGTTCACTGCTCTAGCCGCACCCAAACAAATCATCAAAGCCATCAGAAATATACAGAGGAACTTTCTCTGGCAAGGCCTCCAACCAAACAGGAAATGGGCGTTGGTAAGCTGGGATAAAGTCTGCGCTCCCAAAAGCTTGGGCGGCCTGGGGCTTCGAGACCCAGGCAAACTGAATCAGATAATGGGGGCCAAGATCTGGTGGCGTTGGCTGAAAACGCCAAGTGCTCTATGGGCACGAATCTGGAAGCACAAATATGCCCCCACAATGTCGACTGGTCAACTGATTCGACACAACACCAGAATACAGGGCTCGAACATCTGGAACACTGCTTGGAAAAATAAAGGTCTGGTGCAAGAACACGCTTTCTGGGAAATACGCAATGGTAGCAGCGCAGAGTTTTGGCAAGACTCCTGGCAACAACTTAAACCTTTAACCGATCTTCCCGAGCTCACACCTCTATGGCGAGCCCTCCATCAAACTTCCGCACTAAAGGTCAAGGATCTCTGGAAATCCGGGGCAGCGAGTCAGACTTGGCGGCATTGGAAGACCTCCCATCTTGAGTTAGGAGCTCCTCCTGAGGCTGACCTCTCGGCCTGGCAGAACGAAGCAGCACGCAGGAAAATCCCCATCAAGGAGGGCCCTGATATCCTTCGTTGGGGACACTCAGCCTCAGGCAATTTTTCGGTAAAAGAAGCCTACTACCTCCAAGGCAACTATCACACTCAGGAAAAGGACACCATCTGGGATAAAGTTTGGGACAGGATCCTCTGGCCGAAGGTCTCCACCTTCCTTTGGCTTATCATTCACAATCGCATCTTGACTTGGGACAACCTTCGGAAAAGAGGCTTTATTGGCCCCTCCATCTGTGCTTTATGTCAATGCCAAGAAGAAACCAAAGAGCACCTCTTCAACGGTTGTCGCTACAGCCAAATGGTCTGGGACCAGGGGGCCCAAATAATGCGTAGGTCCAACCAAAACAGGGGCAGCATCCGGGACACCATTGCAAACTGGGGTGCTATCGCCTTTAACAATCCCATCCCGAACCATATCTGGCTACTTCTCCCTGGTCTCAGCCTCTGGCAGTTATGGAAGGAAAGAAACAAACGCATCTTTCACTCCAAGGACTCCCCTCCGGAGCTTACTTGGCAAAGAGTGGTCAACCACATCAAGTAAACAATCCGAAGCAGGAGCTGGCAGGAGCATGACCGGGCCTGCCATAATGAAGAGCTACACATCCTCCAAAGTTGGCAGCTCAACTTGAATGATCTAGTCACTGCACAAGCTCCCAAGGCTCACATTCCCAGCCCCAGTATCTGGACCCCACCCCCCCCCAATGGCTATGTCAAAATTAACTTTGATGGAGCCTCAAAGGGCAACCCAGGGCCCGCGGGATATGGGGCGGTGATCAGAAACTCCAAGGGAAAAATCCGGGCCATGATAGTAGGATACATAGGGGAAAATACAAACAATGTCGCGGAGCTCACAGGTCTGCTACAGGGCCTTCAAGTGGCCATATCCTTACCCAGACCCAAAGTAATCCTGGAAGGGGACTCCCAAGTCATCCTCCAGCTGATCACAAAGATCCTGCATGGGGGAAATCCGCAAAAGATATCCCCTAGTTGGCGGCTGGCTGGCCTGCTTGAGGACTTCAATAACCTCTGTCGTAGCAACCTAAGCATCATTCCCTCCCATGTCAAAAGGAAATCCAATGGAGTGGCTGATTATCTAGCAAATGAAGGAGTCCAAAGGCAACTAGAATGCACAATATGGGATGCCCAATCCCTTGCAATTTCTGAAATACCACAACACTGCCAACGCCTAGCCAACAAGGATTTCCTGCCCCCGGATGGGGTGCCACACGAGCAAACGAGGTACATGGAGGAGCAGCCCGGGCACGTGGAGGCGTCATTAGGAGGGCCATTAATGGAGGCCCTCCTCTCGGCTGTGAGCAGTTAATACTAACTCCGCCTCTGTAACAATTGAATGGTGATGGATCTCTTCGCATGTGAAAAGGGAACGGACCGCCAGAGCACTAAGCTCTTGGTGTTAATGGCTCTCTCTGTGCTAGGATATGTTTCACACAGCAGCAAGAGTTGTGGTAATATTCGTGGTTTCTATGTGAATTCGTTGCAGTCGGCTCGGCATCACAGAACAGAGGGCTCCTCCCTTGCGCTTGCCATGCCACAAATCCGGGGACGACCAAGGCGAGGGGCCGCCTGGTATGTAGCTGCTTCCCGGAGGAAGCGACATCAAAAGTTTTCCCAAGCAATTCGTGTGGCCCGGAGAAATCGCAGAGCCACCGCAGCCGCAGCGCTTTCGCCGCCTGAAACACTCGTGGAGGAGGACCTTTCAATTACGCTCCCTGCAGACTTCTCGGAAAGTCGAATGTTTCTCGTCCCCGACGACTGGGATCCTCCAACGTGCTTTGGGCGCTCACCAACTCCCCACACTCCGAGCATCCTCCCGCAACCTTCCACCGATCCGAATGTAAATTACATGGCTTGCATAGTCATGGAGGAGCCACTGGATAACACCACCGGGGAGCAGGACCAGGGGACCTCGCCGAGCAAAATGACAAGAGAACAGGGACCGAGCCGAGATGCACCAGAGCTGGAAGGAAGCCCGCCACCTTCGTCGCAGTTGCTGCATCCCGAGCATCTCAAGCTAATCTTTGAAGTGCGCAGCCTTATGGATGACCAGGCTTTCAGTGCCATGAGACTCAGCCAGCGACTGGATATGCTATACGCGGCCTATTCAAAGGCCACTCCTCGACGCCAGTGTCCCACCTGCGCGCAGCCCTTCGTCTTCCCAGGCAATGGCGGCAATCCCGACTGATTAGGTTCTATGCTTTCATGGTTTCAATGCTATTTTCAATTACTATGCACCAGAGCTGTAGCTCTCCTGTTTCTAGTTTAATTTGCCATAGTATAGTTTCTTATGAGGTAGCTTATACAGAACAAATCCCTGGTTTCCTTCGGGCAGGGTGGCGAAACTCTCCGCCTCATTTTGGACATCACAGTGGACAAGCCAACTATCCTGGTTTCCTCTGTTGGTAGGACAGTTGGCCCTTGCATGCCAGTTGTATGTATTTTGTGACAGTATAATATAAAGGGTCTACTTTTTATTTTAAAAAATAAAATAAATAAACAATGTATATGAGTTTACTAAATTCGATGATCATTTTAATTTAGGAGATTCAAATAACATAAAATAAAATAAAAAAAAAAAAAANATTATCTCTATATTTTAAGTAGATCTATTACAAAATAGAAAATGTTGTTTAAAATAATTCTAAAAAAATCCATTGAATAATCTTGATAATTGTTTTTATTAAAACAAAATATGTTATAAAGACCATTAAAAAGAAAATAAGAAATAAGAAATAGATTTTCTTCCATATTATCATCATATTTTTTATTAGTTTTCCAAAATAAAGTGTTGGATGAGGTTTATCATGTCATATGTAATGGAATGGTGAACCATACAATGCAACACCCCCATACATTTGGATATCTAGATGGTCTTGATGGAGTCTTTGAATGGTATTGTGAAAGGTAATTTAATGTCACTTGAAAGCATAAATGCAAATGGTTATTGCAATTCTATCCACTATATCAAGTTTTGTGCCAACAAAGTTTAGTAATAATAAAAAAAATATATCAAAAATTTATATTATAAAAATATAGGAATCAAACAAGATATATTTAATAAATCAAAAGTAAGGGAATAATAACATGTGTGAATATCTTGAATGAGAACAATGAAAATAAAAGTATATATCATCTTTAATTTAAAACCTATAGATAGATGGGAATATATATATATATATATATATATATATATATATATATATATATATATATATATATATATATAAA